>MIQA02009529.1:0-11986 GCA_001887855.2 Sclerospora graminicola | reverse complement strand
ACAAGCCCAATAGCAGATCACGGTAGTCGGCTTCGTTGACCGTGATACCTGGTGTGTAATCTGAACCAGCAGATATAATGGTCCATTCAGGTAATTTCCACAAAAAAGCACTATACGCCCAACACCTTTTTTAGCAATCGCTGATTCATCGAAACTTATTACGATCAGGTCTTCGTTCGAACCCACGATGGATGGAGGTACTTGACCAGGGGGTTAAACTGGCTGCCACGGTACCGAGAAATTTTTCCGTCGCCCCTGGTACATTTAACGATTTCCAAAGACCATTGCGATAATAGTGCCGGCCATTGCACCAGTCTTCCGTCGATTCCAGTCGAGGATAATAGCCAGGCCAGGGTGGACCGTCTAGAAAGTACCTTAGTCGTCCTGGTCACCAGCATAGCATAGCAAACATCCAAAATACGCAACAATGCCAGTACTTCTTTATCTACCATGCCATAGTTGACCTCATTTGATTTCAAGGTCCGACTTGTGTACACTTCGGGCAATACACCCCATCGTGATCTTGGACCAGGGCAGCTGATATTATCCATTTACTTGCATACAAAATCACCACCGGAATTTTCTCTGGATCGAAGTGTTTTAGAACCGGGGCTGAAACCATCTTCGCTTTTAGCATACTGAATACAACCATAGCTCGTTTCATATGATCTTCTGATCCAGACGCGGTCTGGTCGATTGAAAAACCGGTTTCATCTGTCGTTTTTTCATCCCAGTTTCACAATCAGCTATAATCGGTAATGTTTCCGATCGATCACGTTCCCGTAGCTTGTGGTAATCTGTGGTAAAAAAGTGACTTATGAATTAATGTGAAGTACTTTCCAAAGGGCGCATTCTGATTGGCAGAAATACGGATCAAGGGCGTTGGCGCCGGATAGCCGCCGCCGAGCATACCTACAAGCGGCCGGACGGCGCCAGGCTTGGAATCAGGCCGGACCAACGTGACAGAGAGCGTGGATAGTTGGGCTAGCGGGCTAAGCGGACGGGACGACCGCGGACGTTGGACGGCCGAGGGGCGGATTGGTGGCGGATTGTTTGGAAGGTATGAGTGAAAGGAGCCTGAAGGAAGATGAGTGTTCTAGTGGATGAAGGAGGCACCCGGATCGGATGAGAAGCTGCCAAGGAATTGCTAGCGCCAGCGGCCAAGGGGCTCGGACGGATGGCCATCCGGCCGAGCCGGCCGGGTACAATGTACCATCCGGACTGGTACCAGCTGGGTTCGGTGTACCGGCCGGGTTGGTACCATCTGGGGTTGATGTACCGGCCAGGCGGGTACACAAAAATCGGAGTTAACCGGGCTACTTCGGGTAAGGTACATGACTGGTCAGGCGTGTTATTTGAGGTAGGTTACACAAAGGGAGTATTGGACATAGGATAAATAAGTATACGTTTCGCTTTCTTAGACACAAGTCGCTTTTATTGGTTCACGGCAGAGGGCTAACAAGGTCCCCTCTTGCTGTTATTGGTTTGCCGGGGAAGGTTAAGTTAACCCACCGGAAGTCCCCTGACCGGGAGTCGCGGCGACTTCGTATACTCACCTCAAGTCGCCCGTGTTTTGAACACGGGATTAAGTATATTGGGAAGTGGTGACATTTTGGCCTTCTGTGGAAGAGTGTGGAGTTATATCTACCTTACATACACATTGGGATTCGCCCTTCATTGTTTTTGGTTTAGCTGGCCGATTGATTATTCTCGGTCCAGCCGGCACTATACAAACTTCAAGTGTCTTATTGGTTTAGCTGGCCGATCGACTATTCTCGGCCCAGCCGGCACTATACAAGTTCAAGTGTATTGCCAGACGAGCTCCCCGGTGACGATTTTCCGCCCAGGAGCTACCCCTAGTCCTAACCCTCATCTCCCTATTGGACGGAATTACACTTTTCGCCCTAGGGTCCACCAGGAGAGCAAACCACCCAGTACTGACGGGTACACAAGGTGAGCTTTCAACATGCAACATCCGAGTAGTCACGATCAAGCGGATGGAAGTGAGATCCAGTGCGGCCGGATGCCGGATCGGATCATGACTCGGATGGACGGAGTACCCCCTCCGACAGTCAGTCGTCTGGGCCCCCCGTGGGGGTTCGTATCTCAGGAAGAATTTCTGAGAGCGACTACACCACAATGGTGCGCGTGCCCGGATCTCTTGGTGACCCTGGATATCACCGCGAGTCCCTAGCGGGCGAAAGACCTAAACCTGTCAAATTTGTTGACGATGTTGTGTCGGGTGCATTTGGGGAAGGCATATCGCCCCCAATGCTGCTGAAGATGGAAGGATGCGATGGTCGCCTCGGATTGGGGGAGTTCGAGGTTGACATTAAATAAGAAGTTACTCCCCTAGAGGCTCCGCCGGGGGCGGATTACGGTACTACTTACTGTAGTGCCGGCCGCTACACGGATGGAGCCGGATCGGACTATGGTGCAAGTCGTCATAGTCCGAGGAAGGATCATGGTTCCGACCATGATCCTAACAAACAAATGCATATTATGGATATAAAAGAAGAAAAAATTAAGGAAGAAGAAGCTGAAGTCGGATACGACCGGAGTGGGAAGCCGGCCGGATCGGGACCAAGTCGCGATCTGGCCCCCCTACCCCTAAAGAGACCGGATTGGCAGGAATCGGATTATCCGACCAACAAAGATAGGCCACGTTTCGAAGAAGAAGAAGAAAAGCAGGACGGCCTACCGATGGATAGAGACTTGGAGCGTGCTTTCCATCTTTACGAGTTGAAGCAGTTCTTGCGGACGGATAAGGCGCTGAATATAACACGGCCGAAGATCATAGGCGGATTGAAATGTCCCGTCTCTCCCCCAACTCTCTCAGACGGCCACATGTCCATTATTAGAGGACTATTCGATCAACTCAAACAGGCCGGCATTAACGCCGGCGTGTTTGATCCGAACGAGCTGTTTGATCTGAAGATGGACAAGTTGAAGGAGGCGTCCAGCGAACTGCACGACCGCTTGGTACTGCTAGTGGGCTGCTCGCCGCCGTCGAAGAAGATGACAGCTACGACTGGAGTGGCGCCGTCCTCGCCGCCGGCAACAAGCAGACCGGCCGATATACACTCAGGTTCTTCGCAGTACGAGTCTGCTCCTTCGGAAGCGAACTCTTCCGATTCATCGGTGGGTATCACCCGCATGACGCTTGGCCCAAGGGGAGCAGCGCGTGTGGCGACGGCCATGAGGCTTGGAGGACGTGAGGATCCGGGTACGCCCGAGCGGAAGAACGCCAGCCAGTACAGCGTACAGGCCTGGCGGACGGCGACGGCGGATCCAGAACCGAAGGAGGAAGACGAAGACGCGGATGGGCGGATCAAAAAAGAATGTCGATCTGGCAACCCGGCCGCCCCCCAAGTCGCCCCCCAAGTCGCCCCTCAATCCGCCCCCCAGGAGAGCCTTCAGGTGCCGGATCACCTGCAAAACATGTTTTCGGCGATGATGGAGCGATACTTGGAAGAGCAACGTCGGCTGAGCGCCAGCCGCGGCAGCCCGAAGTCACCGGACCAGCCGGCTCGTCGTGGAACTCAGGCCTCCGAGCCAGTTCAGTACTATTCGAAGGAGCCGAGTGACGAAGACATGGAGTCGGTGCAGTCCAAGCAGAGTGAACCCCAGGCCGCCTCGCCGAGCCGCCAGACAGGTCGCCGGACCGGACGTCGGCCAACGAATAGGAAGCTGTCTCTCAGCGACGTGGATATGGAATCCGTCAAGTCGACCAAGTACCATTACGATCCGGATGACCTGGATCTGGGGATGGCCCGCCGAGCCCACATGGCCTCGGCCCAAGCGTTTGATGCGGATTCAGGGGCGATCACGAGGGTGCGAATGTCGGGCACGTCCGAGCTGAAAGACTTCACCGGGCGCGACACGGACGAGGACCAAGCCCGAGGATGGCTGAGCAAGACGAAGTCGGCTTTTCTCAGAGACCGGACGTCGGACTATGAGAAATGCCTGATCTTTGGAGATTTGATGAAAGGTCCAGCGAAAAACTGGATCCAACAGCTCAGCCGGGAAATCCGAGGAAACTGGAGGGGATTGGCCGGTGCGTTCGAGGAACAATACTGTGGATCTGGAACATCGGCGGCGCGTCAATATTTCCACACCAAGAAGCGGGCGGATGAGACCCCCTGGAGTATCTCCATCGCTTAAATGTCGCTGGCATAAGGGCGGATATCCCGGTTAAAGAAGATGCCAGCCGGTCGGAAGCCGCTCGTGAACATGTGGAACATTTCATCAGCACGTTGGACGATCGGGAGCTGGCAGACCAGCTGGCGTTACTGCGGTTGAAGAATACGACGGAGCTGGAATTGACGTTGCGCACGTACCTAAGAGCGAAGAAGCGAGGCCCCAAGGCGGCAGTTGGAACCGGCCGTTTCAAGTCCCGATTTAACGCGGATCAAGGAGGCCGGCCGCCATCTACCAGGACGGCCCGAGCCGTCCGCATGGTCGCCCGAGAGTCAGACGCGACCAGCTCGGAAGAGGAGTATCAGCGATCCGGGGGCGAGTCTGAGGAGGAACAGTATCGGTACCTTTTCCGGCAGAAGCCAGTCAGCCGTCCAGGCTGCCAGCCGGGTCCGGTCAGCCGAAGGGTTTTTCGGCTCGAACTGACCAGGATTACCCTAGGCGCAAATGTACCTACTGTGGGTCCATCAAGCATGACGACCGGAGCTGTTGGAAGCGGCTGACGTGCAAGAAGTGCGAGAGGAAGGGACATCCGGCGGAACACTGCTTGTTTACTTGTAAGACTTGCGGGGAGGTGCACGAGGCGGGACTGTGCCCAATTGAAGAATTCTACAACCAGATGAAGAAGTGGTACGTCCCGACCAAGCATGCTGGAATGTTGCCGCCCGGGCTGGAAAAGATGTTAAGCTAGATCGCTCGCCAGGTTGGAATTTGGTTCGAGCCGAGCGGTCTAGTGCTAGTATCTATGCATATGTCGGTAAGGAGGATAATCAAGAAGCAAAGCAAAGCGTAACCGACAATACATGTAAGTTTGACGATTACGTCATCCGGTCCCCGGGCGGTACGGCTGACCCCTTCCTGGTGAGCAGTATACGGACGGATGAGTATTCCCGGTCTGAAGTGCGTATGGAATTGAACCTGTTACCTGGCGAGTCGCGAGGTTATTGGAAATATCATTCGCCGGATAAATGGTTCAAGCAGGCCAAGGCGGATGGCAAAATCAATAACCAGAAGGCTACCATGCTGTTCGACTCTGGCGCGGAAGTGTCTATCGTGGACACCACCTTTGCTCGTAAGGTGGGGTGTGAGATAGATGAGACGAAGCGGCATGAATGTATCGGTATTGGAGAAAGTTCATACATGACCCAGGGAAGGGCAAGAGTTAAGATTACGCTAGCTGGGTCTTTGGTGTATTACTTTACCGCCTGGGTGGGTAAGCTGGCCGGGCAGGACGCAATTCTGGGTATGGATGGTCCCGGCCGGCATACGGCTGGATTTATCGCATGGAACATTGACGTTGCCGGATGAGGTACAGATCCAGCTTGCCGGCCGGCGGCCCTTATTGGTGCCCACGTCCAGTTCCTCAAGTTAGGTCAGTTTGTAACGGTGCCAGTTGGAAAAGCGGTGGAAGTAATGTTACGACCACACGACAGGCGGAGTAAGTTATGGCTGACAAGGGGCGAGTGCTGGGTGCCCTCGTTTATTAAAGGGGGTGGTCATCTCAACTCTATAAGCG
The DNA here is from genome assembly GCA_001887855.2 of Sclerospora graminicola. Taxonomy (NCBI): domain Eukaryota; phylum Oomycota; class Peronosporomycetes; order Peronosporales; family Peronosporaceae; genus Sclerospora; species Sclerospora graminicola. The sequence goes on along the minus strand of MIQA02009529.1, from coordinate 6,273 downwards.
TGACCAACATCTCTGAAAGGCCCCTCACCTTGCATGAAGACGTGATTATTGGAATGTGGCTGGCCGAGGACAAGGTGCCCCGCCGGCCGGGCTATGTCACTATTGGCTCAAGACGCTATATTGAGTGGCAAAACCTGGCTTTTCAGGCAACCACCGATCTGGTCAGCGAAGAGGAAGAATTAGAAGAGGACCAGACTCCGATGGTGGATAAACCCGAGTACCGGACCCCTTCTAAAATATTGACGCGGAGCCGGCCGTCGCCGGATCCGGCTGAACGTATTGGCCGAGACTATGCCCCGATCGCGGAACTGGTTTTGCCCACCCAGAGGAAGACGGACGAACGACAGAATCAGGGGAAAGGTGAAAGCAGAGTTACATATGCGGTCAGCCCCGATGGCGGATGGTTTGACGACCGAGGTGAAGGCGGCTCGACCCAGCCGGCCGATCAAAATTCGGAAATAGCCAAAGGCGGATCGACCCGGCCGGTCGATCAAAATTCGGAAATAGCCGAAGGCGGATCGACCCCGGCTGATCAGGATCCCGAAGTAGTCGAAGCTGATCAAGTCTGCATTCATGAAGGGGCGAGCTATATGTTGAAGGCATGGAGGATCAGATGGCGGTGCTACCTGAGGTAACTCCCTGTCCCGCAGCGGTTACTATTGACGATCTACAAGTGGGAGACCCGGATGTGAACAGCCCGGAAGAGATCGGCAGATTGAAGGATATTATATGGAAAAGACGACATCTGCTGATCGGACCAGGGAACGCACTTCCTCCGGCCGCCCATGGGGCGGTATGTGACATTGATTGGGAGACGCCAAGCCGGTTGCACAGAGATGCCGAAGAGTCGCCCCCAGTATCGGGAGAAGCTGTCAGAGCTTATCAAGGGTTTGCTGGCCACCAAGATAATTCAGCTGTCCACCTCGCCCTGGGCTTCGCCCATTGTAATTATTATCAAGAAGAATGGGGTGGATATAAGGTTGTGTATTGACTACCGGCTGGTGAACCGGCTGACTAAGCTGATGGTTTACCCGATGCTGTTGATAAACGACTTGTTGGAGGACTTGGATAAAGTTTTGTGGTATTGCTCGTTGGACATGGCCAGTTGATTCTGGGTGGTCTGTATGACCGATCGTGCACGGGAGATCTCTGCGTTCGTGACGCCCTTCGGGTTGTTCGAGTGGAACCGGATGCCGTTCGGTCTGAAGAATGCCCCGCAGATTTATCAGCGGCTGACAGATAACGCGCTGTATGGACACTTCAAGATCAAGGCGGATCAAGATCCGGCTCTGGTCGGAGATGTGTTCACCGAAGGTGACCCGGACCCCGACCCAAAACTTTCAGTTTTGGGGCGGTGGTCTTACATTGATGGCATTCTCGTTACGGCAACTACCTGGGATTTACTGTGTGACAAAGTGGAGAAGTTGATGATTGCGTGTGAAAAGTGAAATCTTTCGATTAGTGTGGTTAAGAGTTTCTGGGGGAAGACTAAGGTGACCTATTTGGGTCATCAGGTTTCGATTGCCGGATTGGAGGCTAATCCGAAAGATTTGGAGTCCTTGAGTAATCTGCCTTTCCCGCGATCCCTAAAGGCTATGCAATCCTTTTTGGGCAGCCTGAATTATTACAGTCGGTTCATCGAGGATTTTGCAGTCTATGCGGCGGTTTTGTATGAATTACGGGAGGTGGATTACCATAAGCTGAGAGAGCAGGATAGGCAAGCGGAGACGCGAGCCGGGCCGGCAATATCAGCCAATGGGATGCCGCCCTTGTCAGCTATTTCGGCCAATGAGAAGGCGCCCTTTTTTGCCCCGACAGGCGGCCGGCCGCCGGATCCCTGCGCGGCCGACCCGGACGACCACATGACTCGAGCGATGGTGGCCTTTGGTATGTTAAAGGCGAAGATGGCGACTACACCGGTCCTGAAACATTTCGATGTGAATAAGATTCCAGTGGTCATCATCTACGCTAACAAATGGGCCATCTCGGCCGCCCTCGTTCAAGATCATGACGGAGTGTACTGTCCCGTGACATTCACCAGCCGGACCCTGAAGGCTAATGAAGTTAATTACGGATTGGTGGATAAAGAAGTTTTGGCTTTATTGCGGATCTTGGATGTGTGTTATACTATGTTAGTGTCTCGGCCTATCAAGGTACTATCAAGACGGTCGACCCTATCGTGGCTCCTGACGGCAAATGGAATTGACGGCCGGCTGGGTAGATGGGCGGCTTTGCTGTCTCAGTTGTCCCTCGAAGTGATTAAGTGTACTAAGGGAGAAGAGGAAATACTGGGCACGCTGGCGGCCAGCATTACTCCAAGGGCAGAAATGGAGGAAGCACTGATAGCGATCGCGCCTCGGAAGCAGCCTCGACAAACCATCGTATTACCGCCGCCAACAGTGGGACCCACGGAGGAATTAATGGTTTTGAGTTTTGACGGGTCGGCGAGTGTAAAGAAGGGGGTCGGGGCCTATAGCGCTATTGTGTGGAAGTTGCCCGAATGGAAAGTGGTCGCGGCCGTCTCGGATTTCACGCCTGGCATAACGGTGAACGAAGCGGAGTACAAGGGGCTTTTACTTTGCCTAGATCTGTTGGCTGGCCGGACGCAGGGGCGGATCATCATATGTGGTGATTCCAATCTGGTGATCCGGCAAATCACAGGAGAGATAGATTGCAAGGCGCCCCGGCTGAGATTGTTGAATGATCGGGTTATGTCCGCCTTGCGGAGATGGCCGGAGCACGAATTGTTACACGTCAAACGAGAGTGGAACAACAGCGCAGACCATCTGGCTACCTTGGCCATGCGAGATCAGATCGGTCTCACCGTTTCAGATCCAGGATTGTTGGACGGATTGGCGGAGATGAACAAGCTATCGGAGATAATCAAATCGGCCGCTAGGTACGAGAACCATCCGCCCGGATCCAGCCGTCCCGTAGAAGAGGAATATGGCGACCGGGACTGGGAACAGGACGTTCAGACCCGACCGGACCAAGAGGTGCCCTGTGGCAACAAAAGGTCCCTCTAGGCGGACCCCCAAGCAGGCTGGACGAGACTAACCACGGTAAGCGGTCAAAGTAAATGTTTGGAGGGGAGATAAAAGAAGCACGAATGGATATATTGAAAGAGAAATGAAGGAAATGAAAGAATTAAAATAAGCCCGATTGCTCATCCATGTGGATGACTGTACTTGCCGTGGAGCCGAGTCACTCGAAGTCCAGGGTGGTCGGAGGGCCGTTTGCGGTACTGATTGCGCCAAGGATCTTGCTGGTCAATGGCCTCCAGAGATTCGGAAAGGGAGGTAGTCTGATCCCGCGCACCCAGGCGTGGGTACCACATCCCTCCCTCCGCTGCATTTCCGCACCTACGGTTCGGTAGATGGAGCATGAACGGGAAGAGAAACAGATCCAAGTCGCAGTTACCATCCCGGATACCCTCCATGATAAACGTACATAAACGGACCCACGCCTCGGAAGCTCGCCCCCGACGATTCTTCCGGGCAGAGGAATACGTGCGGAGAGATTCGTCCACTCGCTTGTCCTCTGCAGAAATGTACAGAAAGTGAGTAGACCCCCAGATGGCCCAAGCATGAGCCACAGCGAAATCCTGAAATTTTGCCTTGAATTCCGCAAACCATGGGCTGGACGGAAGTCCCATATCTGGCATCTTAGTGTTCAGGATTTTCCAAGGTTTGGTCTTCATGAGTGCGTCGATGGCGCCCGACCCCATCAGGTCGGGGCGCCAGGTCGCTAATGAAGGCGTCTTGCGGGATCGAGGGAACATCCAGAGAGGCGGACGGGATAGGGACTCAGCGAGCTGAGAACTGGAGATATCAGCGAGACTAACATTTCTCAGCTGCTCGACTTGCCAAGGTAGGATGGCGGACCGATCCGCCCCACTGGGGAAGCGCCCGCCCGGTAACCACAGAAGCGGAAGTTTAGGAAAAGAGGGCGCAGGGGGTAGAGTGCTCTTCCGGATCTTGGGTTTGGCCGCCGGCCGGTGGGGTCGACGTTTGGGACGTGGCCCGGCCGGAGCTGATCGCCGGGTTTTGGCCGGAGTCTGGGAGAGAGGTGCTTCTGGATCGCTCAGGTCGGGAGGAGATAACCACTGATCAGGGATGTCCTCGTCGTTGTCTTCCACTTTCTCCTCGGCCACTCCGTTGGAACTCGAGGTACGGGCGACCTGAGCGGCCGGAGTGTCGACAGTGCCGGGAGGCAAGGATAGATCAGACGGTTCATGTTCCCCGGAGCCAAAACCTGCCGGCGGCGGAGTTTGCAGATCGATAACCTGATCGAGTTCCAGTTGATCCGTCGTTCGCCCACCGGAACTGGAGGGGCGGCGACGGGTATCCGCGCAAGAGCGGGATAACGCGACACATACTTGCTGGAATCGTAATCCTCGTCTTCTTCGTCATCGTCATAGATGCACGAAGGGGAGGACGGCCCCGAGTCCGAGGAAGAATCAGACGGGGGGCGGATCCGGGTGCCGGATGGCGAAGCGGCTGTCGAGCCGGATGGCGACGCGGCCGGACCGGATTCCGAGTCCTCTTCGGAGCTAGAGGATGAACCAGGGGTGAGACCAGTTCTACCTGGTGAGAGAGGGGGAGATGCAGCAGCGGACCGCCTCGCGAACAAGCTCTCATCGCTTTCCGACCCGAGTTCTTCCTCGCTGTCCAACTTGCCCGGAGGACATTGGCGCGAGGGGGAGGATTCGCACTTCTTCTTTCGTTTGGGGGGGCAGCACTGGCTAAGGAAGGGCTAGAGCTGGCCGGACGTTATCGGCCCCCGATCCTACCGAGGCGGACGAGGAGTCTGGACCGGCAAGGGGCGATTTAGGGGCGGCAGGAAGTTCCTCAGGTTCTGACTCTGCTGTAGCGGGCAACTGGGATGATTTCGGCGGAGAAGTTTTCCACTGATCCACCATCCCCAAGACAGACAAGACGGATTCCCGTACATTAAGGGGAGCTTGCAAAAGAGGAGCGGTCTGACTTCGAGTCGTTTCGAGCTGGTCTTGTAGTTCACACAACAAGGACCTAAAATGACCCTCTTTATCCAGCATGGTAGTGCAAACACGGTCCGCCCGAGCCAGTATAGCATGGGCGTCGAAATTTTCTCGACGGGCCTGGTAGAGCTCAGACCGAAACTCCTGTTGCCGGTAGGTAGTTTCCTGCAGCTGCTGCTCAAGATCCAAGATTTGGCGGAGGGCCTGAACGTGGGAGTCGCGCAGGTGGTTTCGGTTGTCCCGCACTTTATCTAAGTCGTGGGACACCTGGCGGAGTCGGGCACGAAGGTGCGAAAGTTCTCGGGACATGTCAGGGATCTTAGCGGACTGCTGCTTCAGCTGTTCCAGCTGTTGGACTGCGGAGCGACAAGGACATGGAGACTGTAAGCGACTGGGTTACAACACAAGAGGAGAAGAGGCACTTACGCTGAAGCTTTGATCTGTGAACCAATTCCTGATTGGCAGTCCGGAGGGGCTCAACGACGTCTTCCAGCATGCGGAGACGGTTTCGCTCCTTCGTCAGGATGGCGACTTGGCCCTCGAGATCGGTCACCTGTTTCTGAAGATCACTTGTTCCCGGAGAAGGACTCTGAACGGCAGCTTCATCGGCCCGGCGGTTGGCAGCGGCGAGTTGTCGGACCAAGTCAGCCTGGATGTGCTCCAAGCTATCCACTTGGGCAGTCAACGCCTCCAGCCTTTTCTCCATCCCCGCCGCTTCGGAGATGGAGGCGGATGGCGCGGCGGCTCGTTGTAGAGCGTCCGTAAGCTGACCCACAATTTCCCTGAGGCGGGCTACTTCGCCCTCCGCTTTTTGACGACTGAGTTTCAGCTCAACGATCCCGGGATCCATGCGGTCCAGCATCGCACAAGAAGTTTTGAAATTCTGAGACAGAACTTCATAGTCAGCCCGACAGGATCGAAGCTCCGCCCGAAGGGAAGAGACGGCGGCCTTCAATCCGTCCCGGTCGCCGCAAGCCTGGCCGTGAACGCGGAGCGCAGTTTCAGCGTCGGCGGTCGATAGCACCAGATCAGGAGTACGGGACGATTTCGGCGGTTTTGCGACTTCCACCCCGCTGGCGGGCGAGTCGTCGTCCACGAGAACGAGACGACAAACGTTGTCCTTGTCGATTTGCAAAACTGGAAATATATCAAGACAAAGTCAACATCTGTGGACGTGCTTGCTAGCCAGAGAGGAGACCGACCGGGTTCACGAAAATCGTTATGAATTAGTGGGACGACGTACCAAAGCGAGGCATGGATAAGCAGGGTCAGAT
>MIQA02009517.1:0-20231 GCA_001887855.2 Sclerospora graminicola | reverse complement strand
AGTCAACCAGCCCCTGCTAGAAAACCAGAGCCGGAGCAAGAGCCAGGATCTCAACAACAGGACTCTAAACGAAAAGGGACGAACGGTTCGGTCCGGACTACCTCGGCAAGGTTGGTGAAACAACGGGAAAACACGCAGAATCTCAGGAGAAACGAAAGCTAAAGGAGTTATGCCTCCAGGTCGCTAACACTCAGGGGAAACTATCATGGTTTTCATGGCACACACCATCGGTGACGGAGGAGAGACAGTGGACACTACAAGATGATATGATAGTAATGGGGCTACAACGAGTTCAAACGCCGGCGACTGGAAACCGCCAAGCGTATGGAATCATTCAAGCTCTGATGAATTCTAACTTACACGAGCAGCCACAAATTCTAGCAGAAGGAGCAGCTAGATTGAAGGTAAATTGTGTAACACGGGCAAAAATGGAATTTTCTCTCCAATTTCCAGCAGGGGTGAGACGACTGACGCTCCGCAGTTTAGGACGTGGACATGACAAGATGTCAGCGCAGATTTCTGAAAAAGAATTCAAGGAGTACTTATCGGGATATGGTAAGAGCGCATCAGGAGTAGATCAGATAGTAGGTGCGCAAGTGTGGGGAAGTAACGATACGCTGAGCAGTATCGGAACTTTCCTCCAACGGCTTATTTTGAACTTAGTTATGAAAAAACGACTGGTCGGCTCGGAGCTATTCACTATGCGCCGGAGACGAAGATGCATCAGAAGAAGAAGTACGCAACCTGTGGCGAGTATCCAATCACAGTAAGAAATTGTATACAACAGGTGGTCGCACTAAAGAAGAAGCACATGACGACCCAACCAGATTGCCTATTGTGCTCCACTTTGCAAAGGTACATTACCAAGCGTATGTTCACGGATCTAGAACCCAGACGGATCTCAAAGGCGAATCTGCAAAAGAAATAGATGTGGACATGGAAGCTGAGTCGGACGATCACAACGTCTTCGCAAGGGTCTACCAAAGATTGTGACATGGCAACAGACACTGGCAGGGCTGTAGCGTTTCTTTTCGGGGAACCAGGTCCGGACGTTCAGACGAGTATAGTCTAGACACAGGTCAACCAGGAAGTGACAACTCATCAAGTTTTACAACGGCAATTAGACAAGTTGAGGATGCAAGGTTCGGAAAGAGCAAACACATTTAGGGAATTTTTGACAACAAGGGTGATACCTAGATCGGAACCAGATCAAGAACAACTACTCGAGGCGGATATAACCAATCAAGAAACTAGGCTGGTAGTAGCAAAGGAATTTATGACGAATAAGAGGATGATGGTGGACTGGTACAACCATTTACGTGGAATTACGTGCCTAACTAATGACAGCGACGAAACGTATTGCCGACCAACTCCCCCATGTCAGGATTCAGACTATACGGCGGATGAATCTATAGAAGATCAAGAGGGAATCAACAAGCGAGCGAGTAGTGTCCGAACGCCGAGGAAAAGGTAAAAGAGGTCTTGTGACAGGGCAGGGGCAGACTCTGAAGATGCAGACTCAGAACATTAGAGAAATGCAGGAGGGGAAGGGGATACACCGAGAGTTACATGAGGAATTTACAATAGCAAGACAAGGGGATAAAAGACCAGGGTTTATCGAGGTTGACTGGGATATTTGCATGGAATGCGATTGCGGCGGCCTGGAGGCAGCAAAAAGGGGCCTTTATCCCATTTGTGGCCGACAAGCCAGCTGACTGGACAAAAGATGTGCTTGCCGATCGGGACGCCATCTTACACCTTCTAGCTCATTATACACACACCCATAAGCTTCTTGCTCGGTTCCACCCGGATCTAGTAGTGAAATTATCGCGACCTTGGAGGCGCCAATGTTGGAAGGAAGTTATTGACTTAGGAAAGACCAATCAAATCTCAGCCATGCAGAGGAGCGAATTCGTGGACTGAGAGGAAAAGGTAAATATACTCACTCAGGACGGACACAAGGTTAAAGTAAGGGATAGCTCACAATAATGGGTTAAAATACGCCGGGCAGAATACGGTCATAACCCCTTTATTCGTAGTTGTGCACCCAAGCGTCGTTATATGGAAAGTTAATTGTTATTATGCGCTCACATATGGGGCGAATATTGCAGCTTTAGTCGGAATAGACGCGGCGCTGGACGACATCATCGTAGTTAACTTTCACAGGCATCACCAGGCCGTGAAGCTAAATCCTACGTATAAAACTATTAGGTGGAAGCTGACAAGGCATCCAGTTGGGACGTACTCCATACATTCCTGACGAGAGCCATCACAAGCAACGCAAAAGGGAAGACGCACCACCGGAGGGTACGATGATCAATCACCCGGGGATTGCCCCGCCCAATAGATCTTAAGGACACCGAGGAAAATTTCCATGACGACCTCCAAGAACCATCTGACGAGTTGATCGTCACCCATATCACAAGAATTGATCAATACACAAGACGGGTTAGAGTGGACAATACCAAATGGCAATCTGACTATCAATTACAACATCTAGCGCGCAAGCATACCGGTAGATTACAATTTGTTACGCAGAATGTCAAAGGATTCCTGGTAGCAACTCGTTAGCTGTGGATGCAAGCCTGGGTTTCTGCTCACTCCGGAAAAGATGTAGTCAGTATCCTCATACAGGAGACACATATGACGGCGAAGGAAGAAGCAGCTGGCATTACAGAGATGTGGGGACGGCTGAATCACTACCAGCCAATAAATTCATGTTTAGCATATTGGAGTACCTCACAATCCCGGACAGCGGGAGTCGGAATTCTATTCTTCCCGGCGTATTTTGAAAACATTTGATAATGGAAACCTCACCTTTGGACATCCTGAGTCATAGCTTTTTGATATGGACTGTGGAAAGTGGTTAATGTGTACGGACCTACAGAATCGGCAACAGTGTGGGCGGTTTTTTTCGTTGGGTTACAACAGTGGAAATTGGATTCGGAAGCTTACGTAATCCTGACTGGAGACTTCAACTGTGTAGAAGCACCAGTTCTGGATAGAGCGGGATGTGAGAAATCGAATAAAAGTGAATGTCCAGAGCTGTCTACACTAACGGCGGAAGCAAAACTTCACGATTCACAGCTCTTACATGGGAAGACATGATTAAACCAGATGAAATACCTTATACCTTTTGGAGAGGTGATTCTGCCAGCGGGTTAGACCGTTTTTATGTCTCGGAGCAGCAGTTTGGATGGATACAATGGGCTAGCTTCGAACGACCTCGTATGCAATCGGATCACAAAGAGGTATTGCTATCCCTAATGGACCCATCTTCTACAGGGGAATTACCAAAGATTAAGTCACGAATACAATATCCGATTAACGGGGGTATGCTGTCTAACACGGCAGAACAAATGGGAGTGATTGCACAGAGGGGACTCACGTTACTTCATCCTGGAGCACGAACATGGGATCAAAGGGTCCAGATATGGAGGAAAATTATCGGCGTTAGTCATCTCATGACGAAAGCGGAGGAGCTTAAAACGAACATACAACAGCTTAACAGCTCGCCCCTTTCTCGGAAAGCAAACGAGTATCGGATGCAGAAAGCCAGCTGCTTACATTACCGATAACAGGCGAGGATATAACTAATGCGATCAGACGCCTCGAACGGCGCAAAGCAGCAGGGGAAGACGGATTGAGTAACAACTTTTATAAAGACTTTTAAGACGATCTGTTACAATACCTAAAACAAGTATATAACGAATGCTGAATGGAGCCGAGCCGCCGGAATCATTCTTCAAGGCGCTCATTATTCCTTTAAGGAAATAGGGTGATTCCCATAATACTATGGATTATCGCCCAATCGCGTTACTACAAACTATCTACAAGATATTTGCTAAACAAATTGCCAGCAGACTTCACATTTTTTGTCACGAATTATTGGGAGCACGCAACAAGGCTTTGTTCACGGGAGACGGATGGATCGCTTAGTGTTGTTAATGATGATGGCTACTCTTCAAAGACGTACCCATGAACGAGACTCAGCAGCAGGCGACAGTGAAGCGATATTACTATTGGATTTTGCTAAGGCTTACGATACAGTGGATCGCACCTACCTAATGCATGTGCTACGGCAATTTGGATTTTCAACATTGTTTGTGAATTTAATGGAACGTTTACATACCAGAACAACGGCGCAATTTTTCGCTAATGGAGAACTGTCTACACCAATGACGGTATGCTCGGGGATACGCAAAGGATGCCCTCTAGGCCCCCTGCTATTTATTCTTGCAGTAGAACCGTTGGGGGTGGCCCTCCAGGCTGACTCTGAGCTTCATGGTATTTCTATCGCCGGGGGAAGTAGGCAATTCACCCACCTCTTTTCGGCATTTGTAGACGTTTCGACGATTTCTCAAGAAGGCCAGTCAAGTAAAACAAGTACTCCGAAAGTGAACCAGTTTGGGAATCTATCGGCTTTGCGAATTCAACTCAAGAAATGTAAACAGATATTCTGCAACACGGCGATTAACTGTAAATAAACCGGTGCTGCAACCGAAAACGACTATGAGGTACCTAGGTTATGAGATAGGGACAGGTGATCTGGATCAAATAAACTGGACCAACAGGCTGCAAGCAATCAGGAATAGACTCATTACGGTGACTTACTGCGCAACATCGGTCATTGAGAGGGTACAGTTATACAACGCGATTGCTATTCCAGCAATACTTTTTACGGCAAAGGTGTCAGTCCCAATTCGGAGATGATGCACCAGTTTGTAAGTTTACAAAAAAGGTTTATCTGGTCTAATACTAACGATTGTGTGAAAGCAAGACACAAGATGACACCACTGCTACCTTGTATACCAAAAGAAGCGGCGGGGGGGGGGCTTGGCATCTATCCCTCTAGCCGTTCCCACTCAGATGGTAAAAGATGCGGCAACGTGGCTGACAGAACCTGTAGGTCGTTACAGCCAGGCATGGCGTAACTATAGCCAAATCTTTCAAGGGACAGGGCTACATCATTTCGTCTCACCAGCGAAGAGGAGAGGATATGAGAATACGCCAAGGACGGTTACAGGTAAGGGCAGTATACTTAAGGTATTGTCGTATCACCTAGGAGGAATTATATCATATAATTGATTTTTGTGTGCTTTTTCTGTTTTGCAACTGGATACAGGCAATCATATTATAGCTAGATCCTAGTTGGTATTAGCAGCAAAAGCAGGTACAGAGTGTGATGGAATGGTATATGCACATGGTATTAACGATGCATATTTGCTTGAGGCCTTCGTTTCCATACTCTGAAGTAGCACTTTTCGTTCAGAGCCATATTTTATCTCGATTTGGTTGGAATCTTTCGCGATGTACGGTTGAACATAAATAAGTTAAACACCAAATATATAATTATACTTGTGATATGCAAAAGGTTTTTTAACACGGAGATCAGTCAACTGCTAGATTTGTCATACCAACTTCTGGACGGAGAAGTAGACCTGGATCGTTTCATGGTTAAGCGATACGTTTTTGAAACATATATGTGAACATTGAGGTTTAGCTATTATTACATGTACTGAAATTACCGTCAGATTGTGATCAAGAAGACTGCGTATTCACGCTCAATTGTGTGCGCACTGTTTCTAAACGGAGTCGTCGATAAAGCCGCGCACGATGTGGCTAAAGATATTTGCCTGCAAATCGGCGAGTATTTCCAGCTTCAGCACGATCTTTGGACTGGTAGGGAGACGAAAAGGTGAAAGAAAGGTAGGAACGAATATCCATGCAGCTGGCAGGTTGTTCAAGTACCAGAACATGCGACGCCTAACAGAGATAAAGACTATAAAAAAATAAATTACGGGCGAAATCCATCGTAGTGCTGTTGCAGCCGTAATGAAGCTGCTTAATGAGCGCGACCTTACCACCGTTATGAGGACAAGACACTCTGCGAGGAGATCGCGCAAGTGGAAATAATGCCTTCAGAGGCTTTTACTTTGCCGGTAAGGAAAATCTTCATGCGCAACTAGTAAGCACTGATGCTGGAGTGAGAAACGGATGGGCTAGAGGCAGCGTTTGATGAAAGCTACGGACATTATGTCGAGTTAATTCCAGAAATAAATTTTGGCTGTGATAAGAACTTTGCTATTGTCTAGTGTTATGTAGAAGTAGCATCTATCGGTATATCGTGATCCGTAATCATGTTGCTATTTTCAAAGAGAACGACAAGGTTCGTCTCATTTCATCCGATTTTGTCTATTGCAAGTACAATGCATGTATAATTCCTGCTTTTGCTGCTAAAAGAGAACTAAGAGCATCTCCAGTCATGTGATCTATTCTATTCTATTTCGGAAAGCTATCCGCTTGATGATTGGTCAATTTAGAATAGCAATAACGCAACAGAGTTCCGCCCCCGGTCATCGTGTGCTATTCTAATACTTTATTACTCTAGACGTTGGACCGCCAGGTAAGAGCATAATCATGCCCATCGAACATGACCTCGCTGCAATCACCATTTCAACACATTCAAAATCTGATAAAAAGGCACAACTGACAACTCAATAGTCAAGACACGTATTGGTGTTGGCTTTGAGCTAGGTTATATTTATCTAGTTTCCTTCCACTGGACGATATTTTACCAATGTGGTGAGCTGAGACTTGAGACCTTTGAATCAATTACCGCTTTCACTTACATGCGACAAAGATATTTTGGTGCGCCGAATCGGTAACGTTTGAACTGAGTCACCATACAAATTGAAGAGAAACAAGCAGCAACCACACTACATCTCGGACGTTTCAAATTATTAGAATACAAGGCGTTTTATAAATCTTGTGACAAGTTCTTCAGATCATAATTATGACGTCTTTTCGGAGTAAAATGTCAATTCGTTCTTCCCTAAACAACCCGAGATAGGCACTTACTGGTTGAAAGCACCGCATTTGATTGACGTAGTAGCATTGTCAATGTTAGCGGAAAAAAATAACGGCGTTTAGCTGCGTTTAGTTCTACGTGGCCAACCACCCATAAAAATTTCGAGCGAGCAGTACGGCAATGACTACTTTAATCTCACGGGGGTGCACATCAGCAACAAGGGTACAAATTTCTGTCAGTCGTCTTGATAATTAAATTCAGCATTTCAATACACCCTTGTCTTCTCCTTGACTTCTTTCCTCCGCCTTTGTCTGTTCTTTCCTGTCCTGCTTTTCTTATTCATTTTTTTCAAACATTGGAATAAGTTCATCGAGAAGCAATGTCATGCCTCTGCTGACAATAGAATCGCTTCGCACATCGTCAAGTTTGTTGGCGACAAGACAATCGGCGCCTTGGGATTATCTCAACGAAGCCAGCGAAAAAAGTACGTGTCGATGGGCGTAATACCTTCTCGACCGTCAATTAAAAAAAACGAGGTCATCCTCGTCGACTGCGCGTCTCGTCGGTTCGAGAATTCCTTCCTGCAATGTTCCTGTGGGCACATCTTCCAACCCTTCCGTGTTCGCAACGTCCAATTCAAGTCCCGCAATGTTAGAACGGACATAGCGTCGGTCACGTGTTGTCCGGGGACATTGTGCACAATGGCCGAGCGGGCCTTAGTCAGACGTCATGAGGATGACTTCGATTTTCTATTCAAACCTACGGTACACGAATAGATCTACTGTTCTTTTTTGGCTCCGAAAAGCACAGGCCAGCGTATTTTTTGGCTTAAAATAGCAATAGCGCAACGCCTGGTTAGCAGTAGTGCGCTATATGCGGTGAATTGCCGAATAGAATAGCAATAGCACACTGACAGGAGATGCTCTAAGATCTAGTTATAATTGGATTGGCTGTATCCAATTACAAAACAAAAAAGCACACAGAATCCAATTATATTATATAATTCCTCCCCATCGGACCTAACAAACGGAGGAGCTCCATAGGTACGTAAATAGTTTCTTACCTCCTGTGCTTAACCTATTACGATCTACAGAAATGGCCCCAACCCAAGCGGTGAAAAATGGTGATTATGTGGAGGTGAACATTGGTAATGGGATATCAGTATGGCATGACGTCATGCCGGACGAGATCCAAGCCTTCTGGGGAACGTTCCAATGGGATGGATCCTAGAGTCTTCACTTTTATTATTGGCATGACGCAAATACGATCTGATGCCACAGACCCTTATATGAGATCTATACATTAAACGTACTGGGCTCCATTAGTATCAATGGACTGCGTACCAGATGGGACAGACTGGACACACGAAGGTGAAGGTACTGGGATAGCTGGCGGCAATTATTCTTTGCTCACCGCGAGTACATATCGGACAAAGCATCGGTCAACTAACCACATTTAGTTTATCCTAGAAGCCAAGAGAATTCCGTACGGTTCAGTGGACAAAGATCGCTATAGGACAAATTCAAGGCACTGATGTTATTAGTGGCATACAGTGGCGAAGTGAACAACTCCAAGACGGCTTTACGTGGGCAGTGACGAGAGAGAGGAGTAGTTTGGCGGAAAGCGAGAAAGGGCAGTATTTGGACAGGATTGTTTTTCGTGCAAATCCACAAATACATGGTTATCCTTGAAGGCACAGGACATTCCAGGGTCTCGGCCAATACCTTACTGGATTCGCCGGTCATATAGGACGATGTACTGTAACCGGGTCGCCAGGCCATTACATAGGGTATTAATAAAGTGGCAAAGGAAGACAGCGTAGGACAAAGGATTTCAAGTAGCTCAAGGACAGACGCCACGGAAGGTGTGGAACCACCGCAACATGATTACTGATTATCAAAAATGTGGGTCATATACAGACTTGCAACAGTTCAACTCGATATTTACCATCCGGGGTACGAGACGGCAACTACACGCTTGTTCGGAGAGGATTGTATCGATAAGGGGAAAGGGGTCACACATATTGCGTGGGGTTGTAATCGGGCTCAGCGATTTGAGCCCGATAAATGAGTTATTGGAATGGATGTGTGGAAGATGAATGTACTGTATAACAAATTATGGACAACCTACTGCAGCGGTCCGCTCCACCAGTACACTCGGCTTTCAAACAGCGCATGTCCAGAGATGGGGGATCAAGCTAAGGGCTGTATTCAGCAGGCGGAGCGACTATGGTGGTCCATGTGCTCAATCGGAGTAACGTGGCTTTGGCGCATCAGGCATATTGTAGCACACCATCATTAAGTACGGAATCAATATGCACATCTAGAATATATCTGGACGGCAAATCCAAGCTGTGGCGGAATACGAGAAACGCAAATCCGACTTGAGGGCTCAAGGCATCCAGCTACAAATCTGTTTAGAATGCTTTTTGGAGATAAACGATTTGAGTCAGCGAGCAGCTTCTTTAATATCTCCTTCTGAAGTGCAGCAAGATAAAGACCGGTTACCTCAGGCATTAAGAAACTTTATCGTAACGAATAGTACATAAGACTAAATAGACTACGTTATACTACTACTACTTAATCCAGATTCAACCAGACGGACCCGTATTTCTTATTACTAACTACTGTAAAACCTTTTAAAGCCCCCCAATATTACCACCCCCATACTACCCCCCATATTATCCCCCCCCCGGAACAGCGGCCGCGGTGAGACAGTGTTTCCAATTTGTAGTGGCTGTCTGGCAACCAGGCTGCTAAAAATGAGGATATTTACCTCATACCTTAAACTGTCTATGAGGGCTTCCTGCAACTTCAAAATGAGGCAGCCATTTGCCCATACTGAATCCAATATATTACCGACAGAAGAGCCACGAGACCTCACAGAGAATGTCAAACCAATATGAACCCGAGTCCTCGCCAAGCGGTCGGTGTACTAATACTAATTTGACGAAGCATCAATCTCAATAGGGCGAAGTATTGCCTGCAATTTCCCTACGAGGTTGATCACGTAGGCAAATGGGACACTGCAGCTTGATGAACAAAAGTTTGCGGGATGGATCCAAACACAACAGACAAGATTATGACTGGTCATTAGTGGTATGAACAAATAAAAAATACAGGTTGAAGCAAATATCCTTTTTCTTAGCATAAAACCCATGGTCTGATTACCCGATGAGAAATTTTTCGAAGCTTGACGGCAGCCGCCGTGAACTGTTTGGTTCACCACCGCTTGTGGGGTGTACTTTTTCTCGGTGATTTCAGTGTTTAGATAGTCGCTAACGTACGTAAAAAACGGATTGATCACATTGTCAAAGTACTTGTTGAATATACTACTGAGTTGCATTGGTAAAGTGTACCATTTACTTGGTACGGGTGTGTTAGTTGTCTGACACGTTAGAGCAGACGCCCGATACAAAAAGAAGATCTACAGCTTGAGTAGAGGTACCTCTCGGATCACTAGGAGTTCTATTTTTATAGTAACTTGAAAACATATACAATATTTGAAGCCACCTAGTTAAATGAATTTCGTACTTTTTCGTAGCACAGTGCCTCATTTTTACCAGCCCATCACAAAATATAAAAAGTTTAGGAAAGAGCCTCAACGAAAGGGACGATGATGATGACGCCGTGGTCGGCGCGGTGCTCACGTCGATGTCAATGATATTGTCAGCCTACCTCAAAATGCCAAGCCGAACGTCAGCATTGACAGGGCTTTTACTGTGCTGAATTGTGCGCAGGCAATGAGCGTCGCTTCCAAGAGCAAGCTCAAATGAGCAAGTTAGTTTTTTGTCGGCTTCTTGAAGAAATGGAGTCGACGCATTGTGTGAAAAGCTCTCGCTCAATGGAAAAAAACAACTGATTACGCTGTACATTCTTTCCAGAAAAAGCAATCGAGGTAGTCAAGAGCGCTGGCAGCACAGCGGCGACACGATCACCAGAGTCCTGTACGAAGTCGTTATTGCTATTCTAGATCTTCAAGCTAAGTACATCGTGTCGCACGGGCCAGCGCATCTCGGCCCCAAGTTCATGCCCTATTTTTCCTCCTGCATCGGTGCACTAGACGGCGCATATAAAGTTCAAGCCCGATCAAATTGATCCGCGAGCATATCGAAATCGTAAGGGAGAGATAACCCAAAATGTGCTCGCTGTTTTCAATTTCTTTCTCTTACGTGGTTGCTGGATGGAAAGGATCAGCGCACGAACGACGGGTGCTTTGCGACGCGTGGACGAAAGGGATGAATGCGGGCGAGATCATTTTTTCTGGGCGATGTCGGATATGCTCTCAGTAAAAAGGTGCTGACCCTATATCGGGGAGTACGTTATCATTTGAAAGAATAGAAATCAGGCAACTTGCGGCCCCAGAATGCAAAAGAGCTATACAGTTTGAGGCAGTCGTCGCTAGGGGATGTTGTTGAGCAAGCGTTCAGTGTGGCCAAGAAACGGTTCGGGATTTTGGTGTCGATTCCCGAATATTTGCTGCACATGCAGATGAACTTACTACTCTGCTGCTTTATTCTTCACACCTTCATCCACCACCACCAAAACAAACACGACGAGATCTTTTTTGAAGCCTGCTTGACTGACAGGTTTCATCCGATGAAAAGACGATGACAAGGCATCAAGAATGCGAGACGAAAAGGCTTATAAAATATGGATGGATTTCGAGGTATTCTTGTCTGAGCACTAGGATTCGTGACATTTCGTAAAACAATAAAATCGTTGATACTTCAAATAAGTACAAGGCGTATACCAAGCCGAAACATCATCAAATGACCACAGTGGTTCGAGCTCTTGTTTGTGGACGTCTAAGCTGTCTCCAGCCCAGAATCAAGCCCATCAAATGGGCCAACTGCTCGCAACGACGCACTCTACGAGCTGCAAGCTGACGCTTGTTGCCGTATTCAAAGCATTGTGCGGGGCATGCTTATCCGACAAAATTGTCCCATTTCACGCAACCCCTAGTTTGTTTTACCCATGTGGCCTCGGTAATTGAAGCTCGGGCACTTGGATCCATGTAATGAGCTTACGCCATCACATACGGCGTCGTAGAAAACGTCTGCGTCTTTTGTCGAGTGTGACAGTAAAATTGCTCTCTTTGGAACCGATCCCCCTCCATAATATGAAAACAGCACCCATTAAAATGAATTTCGATCATCCCAGCCGCGATTACAACAGTCATGGAGGCTGCTGGACGCCGGGACGCGTTAGCGCTCAAGCTACGCAACCCTTTGACGAAAAGTCGCATCCGAGCATTGCAAGGTCTGCTTTTAAATTACGAGAACACCTGATCGGCTGTATAGCAGGCGGAATGATTCCTGCCTGACAATTTCTCAGTCCTAGCCAATACCACGATGATCTGTCTCAGCACCAAACATTGTGAATGGCTTGCCGCTTGACCTATTCAAACAAAGTCGAATTAAATTCTTGAAGAAATATTGAGTGCATTCACGCACGCGGTCATACAGTTGCTCCTGCGAAACGTTGTGGTCAAAAACGGCATCATAGTTGACCCAACGTTTGCACTTCAACAAATAGACAACAAGTTAGCATTTAATTGCTTACCCACCTGCACCACACATTATATTAGCATGCGCGCTGTACCACATGTATTGATGTCTAAGGGCTGCGCATCGTGTAATTATCGATTTCCCTTGGGTCGTGCCGAAGGCTTCGGGCGAGGACTCGCAGCATACGCACAACCTACTATTGTACTGCTATCTCTATGATGTATATTACTTCATCTATGATTTCGGTACAAATGTGCTGTTTTCAGAACACCTCATGGAGGTTTTCCGGAATACCACGATCTCAGAACACCAATGTGCCAAAAACCGATTTTTTTGTCCAATCATGTGTCACTATTTTACAGTCCAGAACGCCATTCCGGCACTTGAACAAGGGCCTAAAGCACCGCTAAAAACAGCAACCAAACCTGATGGTTGGTAGCTCGAATTAAAGAGAAGTCACGCAAAGCACTTGCGTTGTCTCGTGTTCAGCCAATGGACGAATGCGTACCAAACCTTGAACGTTTTCCGAGGTTCCACCCATTGAAGCAACAAATGGAGCTGAAGCTCTTGTTTTCAATGCAAGAAAAGTTGCCTCCTGCAAAACATTTTTGCTGTTCATAGTGCTGTCTACTTCAAGCTCAGCTGTAACTTTCTGTCCAACTGACACGGCACGTTTTGTGAATAATGAACCACGCCGACTAGACTTGGGACATATTCACGATTAATGAGTTTGCAAAAATGCTGCACTTTGGGATCAGACCTGACTTGATCGAAAGGACATGTGGATAGCGCAAATGTCTGTAGCTCTGGAATGCTAATTCCGTCGTTGAATAGCACATCTAGTTCAGGTGTCATCTTTTTTAGCCGAGTTTATTTTGGAAGTTGAACTTATCTAAAGAATTACATTAAAAACTGCTGACTGGTTATGACTGAGACCATCGATCGGGACTCTGTGTTGGCGCTTTTGCGTTGGTATTATACGCGTCACAACTATGAAAACTATGCTTCGTTGCTACAAATAGGAATTTCTTGACTATAGTCCCATTTAAACCTCTTGTTTACTCAGCAAAGCGCGCTGACTTCGGCTTTAACCTGCCGAGACAACGCATCGTGTCCGAAACCTTGCATTTTGTCATGTTTCTGATCTCAAAGTCCAAGCAAAATGACAAACAGATGCTCCAGGCACTACGTCTCGTGCAGATGACATTTCACATGTTTGCCACGAATGAAAGCGTGCAACTCAGAACGCTGCCGCTAAATTCTTGCAGTTTTTGGCTGTATGCGCTAGCGGAGACGCTGGAGAAAGTGAAACAGGATGATGAGACACTGAAGATCCTAATGGACTCGAAGGCAGTGCTTATTAATCTCTTTGGACTACCGAATACGCTCTCGAAGTTCACGACAGCCAATTTTCAGATGTATCGCCCTGTTTGCTCATACTGCCGCTTTTCAGCAGCTGATGCAACTGCAAGGGAGTGACGAGATAAAACGACGGGACAGGAACAATTGTATGTGGATCTGGTGCACACAGCATTTTTTGTATTTCAGGAATTGCAAAAGACGCAAACGAACAAAAATAAAGCGTTCTTGGCAATTGCTAAAACGTCGTTAAATGATTTTGTAGCGATTCCTCACTCACTTGCGACGCTATCGAGCCGACGTGTGTGTGGTTTGCAAACTGTAATGCCGTTGTTGGATGACGTGGTGCTACACCTTTTACCGGTCGTTCTCCCCAATTGCTTAATTCAAAACGCCCACCCAAAGACGGGACATGTATAAAAAGTGTATACCCATGCGTATAGTTCTAGAACAGGTTGTATCAAAACGATCTGGTTTTTTTTCAATATGATCAATGTCGCATATTTGCGATTTTGCACGATGGGAAAATCATACACGCACCAAGAGCGGGCTCGAGTCTTGGAGGCAGCAGCACAAGACAGAGACTGGTGGCTCGTTGATATTCATAACGAGGTGGAGTTGGAAAGTGCACGGCGTTGGGTACAACGAGCTAAGAAAAGCGGTGATTTTACACCACCTCCCGATAGGCGAGGTGGAAGCTACAATCGAAAGTTAGAGCATACCTGGAGGAGTGCCTATCGGAGAATTGCAACTTAACGTTACGGGAAATGAAAGACCGTCGTTTTGAAGAGTTTGGAGTTCACGTTGGAGTACAAGCTGTGCGCGCAAACCTCGATGGGCGCTGTTTCACTCTAAAAAACGCAACGAGACATAAATTATCGAAACACACCGGAAAGATCAAGCGACAGATTTTTTCAATTAAGCTTCTCCACTATTTTGCGCAAGAAAAAAATATTGTACATGGATGAAACAAACTTCAACATCTGGGTGAGTAGAAGCTACGGCTGGAGCAAGGCGGGAGCACGTGCTGTGGACCTAACCACTTCAAGCAAGGGGCGTAACATCCACGTTATAGCAAAACTTTCGCTTCAAGGGGTTGAATACCACGAAGGGCGCTTCAGTTCATTCGATAGTGCGACTGCTAATGATTACGTGCGAGCGATGCTGCGTTTTCAAGCCACCCGAGAACCGTTAAACAATGTGGTTGTTATTATGGATAATGCACCGTGTCACAGCCGCATCGAGGAAGTGTTTGAAGAAGCCGAAGTTGCAGGCGCAAAGTGTCTACGGCTAGGACCATATTCGCCAATGCTGAACGGTATCGAGGACATTTTCTCAGCATACAAAGCGGCAGTCAAGAGGTACATGGCATCGAATTGCTCAAACATTCTGATCGTTCCAGCACACGACAATTACGGAACATCGTTCATCGTTCCTCTTCTATGCTGCCAACAACATCTTCCCACAAGTCGTAACGGAAGCGATGTGTCGTAGGTGCATCCATCATATATTTGCTTTCATCACCGACGTCATCTTACTGAAAGACATGGACCTAGGCACGTAATGCAGTAATCATTGAGAATCGACGAAACAAATAGCTAAACAAAAACTTTGGGAACTTAATGAAATTCCCTTCATTAACCAGTTTCACAATTTGATTTGCTAGCATATTCATTTGCATCACAAAAGGCACACATAGATCCATCACTTGTTGTTGCATCACAAAGAGCAGAAGTGTATCGCAGCAATATTCGCGGCGTCTTCATGTTTGTCTGTTCCAGCAACTCTACGCTAGTAAACATGTCCAACTCTCCACCAGATCGACGACGACTGAGGCCCACGCCTTTGTCCAGCGAACGAGAAAGTAGACACAGGGCCAGAAAAACGTATTCGTGGTTATATAGGTGCGAAACAACCGCGTTTTGATCGGTCCATTCGATAATTCACACATTTCCACCGACCATTGGTGAGACGAGAACGATAAGAGCAGGACCCGCAAGTCGTCTTTCAACACAACGTGATCGTACGAAATGGCCAAACCTTTGGTAATGACTTGTAGCGACCCCGCGTACTGGAAGACCAAACCATGACATCAAGATTCGACTGTTTCTCAAACGTTAAGAGGAAACGTGCCTTCTTGGAGTGCAAAAAACTGCGTCAAGGCCGCGAGCAACGGTCGCCAACAGCTTTCGTCTCCCTTAACAGTGACAAGGCCACGCGACATCAATACGAGCAACACCCGCGTCGCATGTTGCCACAAATGCGTCGCCGCATTCTCCGCTGTACTCACAGTGGTACCGGTCGTCCATTCTTTCCGCGTCAAAAAAGGTGCTAGGCATCCCAGTACGACGTCAAACGTGTGGCTTGCGCTTGAGTCGAAACCTGTGTGTACACTTTTCCTAACGACGTGAGTGTATGATCAAAAACACCCCCGTCGAGCTCCTTCCTGCCTGCTGGACATACGTCACGCCCTGCGTCACGAGTTTCGAATGCAGAGCAGGATGCGACGCAAACCCTTCGCATGCTTCAAAGGCATTCAAGACACGAGAGACCAAACTCGTGCTGCCAAAGTTCAAATTCTTGCTACTTTGCTCCCACACATGACGATCGTACAAGTGCGCAAACAACTCGACCATGGCGTCAACATCATCGACATTATCTTGGAATTCTGCGTCTTTGGCGTGAAGATAGAGCGCTACACAGACAGCAACGACGACACTGGCAATCTCTTGCTCTTGTTCGTCCTTTGAACTCGTGCCAAGGGCGTCACAGAGCGCCTAAAGCTGCGTAAATGCTTGTTTCCAGAACCCCCAATCGCCTGTCATCATCGACCTGTTGCTCCTCACTTCCCGTCGTTCAACAGCCGCGGCGGAACTCGAACAAGAAGCCACGAGCGTGCCTCCAATCATGCCATGCCCACGCCCACACGCACAGGCGCCACGGGCTCCCATTCACTCGCTGACGCAACTTGTAACATCATCCGCAACGTCTCAATCGCAGCGAGAACCACCACTTTGGGCGCGCCAAGGGCCGCTTTCTGCTTCACTTTGGCCAAAATCGCCGTCGCAATCGATGGAAGCCACGTGACTTGACACGAATGACTTGACTTGAGACTCGACCCAAGCCTGCATGACGACCAACGACTCGGTCCAATGATTCTTGGCTTCACTCAAGCTCGTGGCTAGGGGCAAGACTGTATCGTCAAGAAACACGAGCCATTTTTCCTCTCTAAACTGCTGCCCATACGTCACCGCCGTCCCAAACAAGGAATTCAACGCACTTGTACGCACTTCGACGCGATCGTTTACTGCCAATGCACTAAACGCCTTCAAAAGCGCCTTCCAATGCCCCCTTTCCTCCTTCCTTTGTCTCCCCACGAGATCTGAAACGCTCCAGAGCTCATTCACCGCCGTTAAGCGAATATTAACGTCTTTTACACCCCCGTCCAAACACGCCAATGCAGTCCATACACGCGGTTAAACACGTCGACGACATGGCCACGAGCAATTCGTCCACTAAGAGCCGTAAAAACTTGAAAGCCATGCCTTGTTTCTTGCTCTCGCCACGACCAAACGCTTCTTGGATCGCAGTGAAAATCTTCAGCATCCAACTGTCACCAAGTAAATGGTCAGACGAAAGCAAAAGCTCCAGCAAGCCTGTTAACGTCTGATCTCGCATGCGGGAGTAACTGAGTTCAACCAGAGGCTTTAAAAGCTCATTGTGAGCTCCCTGTACGTCCTTTTCACGTCGTTGCAGCGCCACTTGCATCAGAAAAAACAGCTTATCGGTCTTAAACGTCTGGAAAGGAATCAAAACTGGTCCTAGTGACGGGTTTACTGGCTCGTACGTACTCATAGCGACCAATTCCCGCACGACAAAGTCCAAATACGCACCACAATTCTCTCCTAGCTGCGTTGACCCGACGAGCCAAACAAGAGGAGCTCAAGCTCGTGCTTTTTAAAGTTGCTAGGCAAATTTGACCGGAGTGAGCTATGGCAACCAACAGTGAGAACATTATACTTTATGTACAGTGTACTGCAATGGTTTGTTACACCTAACCTTACCAGACGGTACCTTGGTCATTTTGAAAAATGTTACGGTTGTTTTGGATCGAACCTTTTGGTCTGTATACAGCCCATTTTTTGTACTGGTTGTTTTGAATTAAGCAATTGGGAAGGACGACCGGTAAAAGGTGTTGATGCGCTATATGAAGCAGATAATATTCGCCACTTTGATGACGCCATGGTACATGCCTCTGTTTGAAAAAAATGATCATAGAAATGGCGCAGCAGTATTCAAATTAGATAAAAAGCGGTGGAACCTTGGAGGTTCAAAGTCAGCGTTAGAATTAGTTTCTTACCAAAAGAATCTGTTTTATGAGCTCCTTAGTCTGTTGTCGTATCAACATGTGGCATCAAAGCTAAAGACATCAGTCGGTTACTTCTTTGAAGTTCTTGTGCGTGGTTTTTGAATCCTTGAAGAGCTGCTACAAAAATTGAAGACACAAAAACCGACTTGAAAACAAGTCGAAAGCGCGCTGCTGTCGTCATTGCGACAACAGCAACAACGTATTCACGTCCGAATTTTTGCCGGACATGCGTGCCGTGGCATATTCAGCCTTTTCAACAGAAAGCAAACAAAAATGCCTTCTTGCCGATACTAGTAACATTATCCAGCGCGTTGTTTTGAGCGCTATATGAATATGACGTCTACCGTGTCACGGAAGATACAGAAGAACGTGAGCAATTTCTAGTAATGGAGCAAGTGCTTTCATCTATTGAACAGATGCTTGATAAGGACAATGCATTTTTTTCAATGCTAGTCGTGCTTCAGAAGAGTGTGAAATTATATCCAGCACCGTGTAGTGTTCACTCAACCTTGTGCAGTCTTGACCAAATGGTGCCTTCTATAGCTTGACAATGGCACTGGATGATACGACAAAGCAGTATATTGCTATCCTACACCAATTATAACTTTCAAGACGTCATATCAGTATTAATCCCAAGATAGTATCTGGTTTACGTACTCCATCCTAACGTCCTTTTCTAGCTCAAGAAACATGTGCGCCTCGTTAGGGTAAGAGGCGAGATGCCGCGTGACCTTCAGTTTCTCGCTCGCGGAATATTCACAGAAGTCCTTGAAAAATTCTCTAATAGCGAGGCGCGTGTGCGAAGTCTTCGCGGCCTCACGCGCTGTGGCAAGTTTGAGCTGGCTTCGCGCCAATAGACGCAACGAATCGGCAATGGGGTTTGGTGAAGATCTCTGCCGCTTCGCGGCAGGTTCGCCCTCTTTATCGTCACTTTCGGCGTTGACGCGGATCCTTGACACACGATATTGATTAGAGGTTGGGTTTAGTGGCTGTGTGATTGCGACCCGCGGATGCGGCGACAAAGACAATGCATAACAGGTGTGAGTATCTAGAGGGGACAGCCGCCTCGTCGACACATCTGGCCAGTGGGCAAATATAAAGAAAATGTACACTGCCTTCCAGGCTCTGATTGACAATGGTGTGTTTGGTTGAAATGACGAGAAGAAGCTTTCGGCAGCACCAGAGGAGGTATGTAACTGTACGTGCTCCAAAATATTGGGTTTGGCATTGGTACTATGGCTTAGACTTGGAAGGAGTATGTTGCTGTCCATAAAGATGCGAGGGAATTCTAAAGCAAAACGTTTCTACACTGTAATGATATTCGCGAAATTTGTAGCGGATCTGTAGCAAGTGGTGTAAACGCGCGTGCGTGCGGTCTTACCGACCTTGCGCTAGAAAATACCGGTGCAGCGATGGACGACCTGAATGCTGTGCCGTACTTTGGAGTTGCATTTTTGGGTAGGAAAGTCCGTGGGCGTCATTAAACGAATCGAGTACTGCACTCTACGCCTCCTTTTTTAGACCACTATCAGTTCCTTTCCTGCCTGCAACTTCCCGCCGCACAGCGAGGATAACAAAATGCCGCATTCGCTCTGTCTATGTCACTTTCCCCTTCTCCATCAAGACGTTGCTTTTGGCCTCGATCCGCTGCTTCTGAAATACGACTCCGACCACGTATTTCGAAGACAGCACGATGGGTATCCAAACAGCGTTTGAAAAACAGATGGTTGGTGTACAAGACAGCACACCCCAACTCGGTCGAAACAGCGTTGCTCCGAAACAGCGTATTTTTAAATCCAGTGAAATCCAGCGGATTTGTGGTCAACCAGACGGACCCTGAACGTCAACACTCAGTCAAATAAAGATTTCATCGTATTTGATCGGGAAATATGCTATCTCGTAAATGACAGCGTTACAACTCAACTGATTATAGTAATTGATTGATATCAGACTAAATGGGCTGGTGTTCTGCTGATTTGGTACCTGGTTTTGACATTTACCCACGAATTCATTCCCGTTATTTCATGCCGTTCGGTTGGATTTAGTACTTGTCTGTTTCAGAAAAGCATGAAGCTTTTGGTTTTTCATGAGAAATCTATGCATTTTGATTGGTGGAAATTAACAATATTCGATAATCGGTAGTTTTACAAAACGTGCTGTAACGTGTTTTGAGCTCATATTAC
>MIQA02009516.1:0-14645 GCA_001887855.2 Sclerospora graminicola | reverse complement strand
GGATCGAGTACCATAGGGCAAGCCACCAGAAGCGTAATTGCCATCTTCAGTCACGACGCTAGAATCCGCGCCACGACCACCGTATCCTGCTCCACCACCAATGGAACCCACACATGAGCCCATGCCTGGGCCCTGATTTGCTAGTTCTCCCGTTCCATCGGCTGACAAGGTAGAACCAAGTGAAATTTCAACCGAGTCCGTGGCGCACAACAAGACGGCCCCTCCACGCACCAGACCGACCGATTGTGGAGGAAGATCGTCCTCTTGCTTCACCTGGCCTTCCAGTTGTTGTCTTTTCGCTTCGGATTCACCAACATAGATTGATCTTCGCGCGTGTAGCACCAATGTAAAGTTGCTCTTTACAGGTACAAATGCAGACGGAAGGCTTGGTACAGCAGATGTTGTTTCTGTCTTTGAGCCATGTGCATCTCTCGTATCCAGATCTTTTGTCAACGATCGAATGGACGGCCATTGATGTTCTTTACAAGAAGGAAAGGTTGATTTGATGCTAGGATGATGGAGGGCTTCGAGATGGCCATCAATTGAGATTGACAATTCAGAAGAGACGGAAATGGCCCCGACAGCAATCACTCCACCCAATGCAACGTCGCCCCCACTTATTAAGACAAGCATGGCAGTGTCAAACGGTTTTGTTCTGGATACTGCTGAAGATGACTTCGTTGTTGTCGCAGCAGCGTCAACAAAAGGATCAAGGGCCGTTGATATATCTGCATCTAAGTGAATGTTTTGGCTTGTAATCATCTGAGCGCTCCAGGCAAACTCGAGCGTAGCCGTTATATCCATTGACAATGAGCGAGCAGACACTTGTAATGCACTAGTCGGTACGATCATCTGAGACCCACTGCAAACAATCATATCTCGCACTCGAATCTTCACCATAGGAGGCGTTGTGGTGCTGTACTCAACGATAGAATCCGGTACCTCGTGCGGTATTCCCACTAGTAGTGCATCCAAGAGAAACGAGCTATTGACTACCTGAAAATCCCCACGAGGCAATTTCAGGCAATCGGTTGCGACAACAGCACCATTAGAGACGGTTAACGCATCAATGCTATCAGTCACATCATTTCCAACGTATAAACTGGTGACAGCGCCCCCAATTGCTGTGTCCTTGTCAATTTCAAACGATCCTTCGTCATCGCTTTGTACACGATTCGGCCACAAAGGTTGTATCGTGTTATCAACCAGAAGTTTGGCTTCGTGAACTCCATCCGAATGCTGGGCCACTTGATAATAAGTACCGGCGGCACCTGCAAGCGCTGAAAGCTGAACATACCGAAAGAGTTCATTTGTTTCCAAAAGCTTCTTCACTTGCGCTAAAGCAAGCGTTCCACCTGTTGTATCAATTGCATTGGTGTTCATTTGGCTCGACATAAAAGTCACTTGTACACGACCACCGCCACCTGCAGGAAAGCAATGCGTAATTCCACGGTCTCCAGCGCTCTCGGCACAGAAAGCGTCGCCACCTTTAGCCTGAACTTTACCGCTCACTGATAGCGCATTAGCTGCAATATAGACAGAGCCACCGGAGCCACCACTTACTCCATTGACCGCAGATGCCCCATTCGCCACAATCCTTGCACCATCCATCACCACGACATCTTTTGAAGCTTTAATCTGAATTCGACCCCCTCCATCCACCGTACCAATACTTTCACTTGAGTTTTTACCTTTTGCAATGACAACGCGACTACCACTTCCAAGCAGAAACGGCGCAATTGCCGCACTCGGATCTTTCGACGCTCTGAAAGACGCTGTTACTGTCGCCGGATCCGTCATCATTGCTTTCTCTTGCGCCCATAACTCCGATAGCTGCCATCCTGCACTGCTTTGTTTCAAAAGCGCTTGTTTGTTATGAGTAAAGTGTTCATTGACTGTTTGCCCTCGTACATCAAAGAACCCTCTCGTCGTTTGCTGCGTGAGCATCGTGGCATTTGCAATCAGTCTCTGCCCTCCTCCTCCTCCATAACTGGCACCAAAAACGTCCGTTCCAGTGAATAACCCGTACCCATCACGAAATGCGCCACTATAGGATGCAGAGATCTGAGATTGACCCTCAAGATGCACAAACGATGCCTCGATACTCAACGAAGACGCATGAAGCGCGGCCTTGGCACCGAGTAGCACCATCTGGCCCGATCCAATGTGCAGCAAACAATCATCGCCCTCGACAGCAACTTTTACCTCTGGAGCCACTAAGAGAGATCCGGCAACGTCCCAGGTGCAACTGAACCCTGTGACAGTCAATGTGTCAACTTGAGCCTCCTTAGTAGCATCAGGAAACGATGACGTCGCGTGATTGTGATAAGATGTAGAATTGAGACTAGAAGTTGGAGAAACAGATACTTTTCGAGGTCCACATACAAAAGAAACAGATTGACGAAACGCGCAAGAAGATGTGCTGGCGTTCCATGAGCAGTAGTGTAAGAAATCAGCACAGTGCGGTCGCTCAGTGGATTGAATGGAGCGGAAGAAGAGCGTACAGAGAAGGAGAGCTACAGCATGGACATAGATCGGTCGTTGATGCCCACAGCGCACAGGCATGGAGTCTGCCATGCAATGCGGCACTCCGAGTGCGCACAAAGAGTGATGGTCGTCCCGGGTTTCTCTAGATCAGGTAATAGATACTTCAGTTAGTTTCCAAAATATCAGAATAATCAAAAGTAAGCAAAATATCAGAATAAACAGGGATTTTAGTTAAGTAGCTGTCACTCTGTCCATTTTTCACGCGAGTGACATCCTCTCCTTTCTTTCTTTCTCGACGCATCAACATGTCGTACTTGCTTCCTCATCTTGAAAGCGGCTGGGCTGTGGACCAAGCGATTTTAAACGAGGGCGACCGAGTCGTAGTGATCCGCTTTGGACATGACCATGATCCGACGTGCATGCAGATGGATGAAGTACTTTGTGGCGTGGCAGAGGACGTCAAGAACTTTGCAGTGATCTACGTGGTTGACATCACTGAAGTGCCCGACTTCAACACCATGTACGAACTCTATGACCCGTGCACAGTGATGTTTTTTTTTCGAAACAAACACATTATGATTGACTTGGGAACTGGCAACAACAATAAAATCAATTGGGCTTTTAACAACAAGACTGAGATGATCGATATCATTGAGACTGTCTATCGCGGTGCTCGAAAAGGTCGCGGTCTTGTTATCTCCCCCAAAGACTACTCAACCAAGTATAGATACTAAAGAAACAGAGGAGCGGTAGTGGGCAGCTGACATAATAAAAAGTTACTGACAACTTGAGGAATAAATTTACTCATAGAAGAAGCTAGTTGTGCCCTTTGCGTCGCGAGAGAATGTCGAAAAAATATCGGGATTCAAGCACTCCGTCTTCAGTGAGATCAGTGCAATGCACAGCCTTGCGAACGCGGTCGTGGCCAAACATAGCTCGAAGGGTCTGCGGCTGAAGTTCTTTGGCCATTTCCGCGTCCCACGGACCAGCACTTGCACGAAAGTGCGCCACGACGTCGTTCGTGCTGCTGCATCCCACAAGCTCCATTGCAAGACAAGGACCTGTGGTCAAGTGGTCCACGGACTCGTGAAAGTGCGGAACGACACCTTGGTAAACCTCTAGAAATTCAGCTGCAGTCGTGCGGTCCAAGGTGAATAGTTCCATGGCTGTGAGATGGACATCACCGCCACGCTGTATGGCGGCAACTACCTCTCCAACTAAGCCTTCTTTGAGTATATGCGGAAGGACGACGCAGCATGTGCAATTTTGAAAGGTTGCCGTTGGAGTGTGTTGCATTTCCAAGAAAAATTCACGTAGCCGCTGTGTCTCCAGCACTGACGCGGCGCTCTCAAATTCTCCTGAACGAGCATCCAAACGAGTGCTCAAGTCAGCGACAACCTGCTTGAGTTTATCGAGGCAATTTTCGTGCATAAGCTCCATTGCTACGATGGGAGCGTCGGTCAGTAGAGAAACCCGCTCTTCATAGTCGGTGGTGCCACGTTGTAGCTCGTAGTACTTCTCTGCGTGCGGTCGTTCAACTTGCATCATCTTGATGGCAGAAAAAGTAAATTGATGATGTGCAAGGAAGTCCATTATTGCTCCGACATGGTCAACCATGCGGCCCTTGAGCACCAGGACAGATTTTTCTTGCAGCCGTCCAAGCGTCTCAGCCGTAAATGGATCCAAATAGTCGTGTAGTTCATAGTGGCGGCCGTGTATAAGAACGGTAGCGCCTACATAGAAATCTTTGGCTGAAAGGGCCACGGGACACTCACTCTTCTTAAGAAACAGACGACTAGTCTTGGTGTCAAAGATCTCGACGTTATGCGTGTCCACGAAATACCGCACATTGTAGTGACGATTGAGTCTACAGCAGTCAGAAGTAATTTCTTAACTCGTGCTCAATCTACCAATTGACTGCAGGACGTACTGAGCGTGGGTGTCGAACCAGCGGGCCTTAAAAGAGTAGATGGTCTCCCGAATTGCTTGCATGGTATCAGACTTCACAAAAAATTGAAAAAAAAGCTTTTTAAGGAATGAAAAGAAACTTGTAACTTGCCTTTTCTCGACTGTGCAGGATATAAATCAAACATTTCATACAGTGCTTAAGCCCGCCAAAACAATCCTTGATATAGAACAGGAAAGATATGCCGAAGCACACACCTAGGGCGTGCTAGTGGCGATTGATGGCGGTGACGATTGGCTCGCGGTCGCTAAAGCTAATGGTATATCGCGTGGCTCTGCGCACGAGCTCAAGAAGAACCGATGTCTCGAGTACAAAAAGCGTGATGGATTGCGAGCGAGGTGCGTGAAAATGACGCCGGAGATCGTGACATCGCTACAGAAAATGATGAAATACAACCCCAGCATCACTCTAGAGGCTATGGTACTGAAAGTCTTTGATGAATACGGCGTGGAAATGCACATCTCTACGATCAGCGTCGTCTACTCGGCCATACGTACTCAGTAAAGAAAACCCAAATGGACGTTATGAAATCACATTGCAAACAAGCTCGAGAGGCAAACTTTCGCCATGCGTCTGCAGACCCTGTGTGCGGGTGGTTATGTCATTATTTACTGTGATCAGGCTGTGGTAGAGCCGATTTCCAAATCCATAACCGAAGTTTTGGGGGGCAGTCGGATTCCCACTAGCCCAGACGACCAATTATCGGAGGGGTACTCCGTTGATCCTGATCGGCATCAGGATCGGATGAATCATCACTATGATGGCTGATCCGATCCTCCCAGTCTTCTGACTGGTCGTGATGTATGATAGAATTCATGTTAAGCTTCATCTCACCATTGGTGTTCGGTGGTTACATTCACTCAGGTGGACACTAGATGAGGGAAAACGATACGACTTTTCGAGACGGGGGGTGTTCTCGGGTGGAAACCTTCACCGGATAACAAATCAGGGGTGATACTATGTGCTAGTATTGCAAAAGGCCGGGTCGGGTACTTCAACCGATCGGTCCAACCAATAAAAAGGGAAATAACCAAGAAACTACGAAACACCACGATATAACCACAATCTTCCACAGTAGAACCAAAACGATATCTCTACAAAACCTTTTTTTTTTAAAAAAAAGGTTTTCAATCAATTACCCGTGTTCCAAACACGTGGGCGTGAGGGGTGAGGGGTGAAACCTTAAACAATTCCGTCGGGGGACTTTCGGTAAGCCAAAATGCGTCAATGCGCGTCCAAAATGAAATTAGTTGAGCTACAGGGGCCTAGTTAACCCTGTGCTCCCAATGACCGCAACACGTCGCGGAGCGACTCTTTGCTTAAGGGTAAATTCAATCCTATTATTATATATGCAATATCTAATACCTAATGTACCATACACCAACCTATATGACCCACCTCATACTTCAATTTTGATCATCTTGTCACAAAGTTGCCTTGGTACAACCATAGACCAGTCTTCAACGATTCTTCAACCTGATCCGTACCACTTTAGACCGATCTTCAGCCGATCCCGACCCGATTCTTTGCCGATCTTCAACCAACCCGATCTTCTAGTATCGGCTCGAAACCAGCTCAGGGTCTACTTGTTGGGACGTTGTACATCCGATTCAACACTGATCTTGGCTGAACTCCTTCTTTCTTAGCACCTGGAAGCTGATTCGGGGCGGATCCAGAATGGTTCAGGATCGGCTCGAAAACCAGGTCGGGCCAGCCCCAGATCACCTCGAACCGCCTCGAGCCACCTCTGAATCGACTAGATATCGACATCCTTGACTCGCTCAACCTTGTCTTCAACCTCTATTATGCGTTAAGCCCGCAAGGTTCAACTGAATCAGTATTCCTCTTAAAGTCGGACTTGATCCGATCCTTTAGTGCTGATTCTGAGTAGGTTTGTTGATCCCCGCAACTTGCTTCAGCCGATATGCCCCATAAAGCTCACCATTTCACACATAAGGTTCCATCATACGCTTGGTCTTCATGTTCTAAGGCTGGTCCAAATCATTCAGTCGGTTAACCGAGATCTCAATATCACGTCACTTGAACCACTTGGATCAGCGATAATCGGTTCCAATAATCATGCTCTCGTCACATCCGCTACATCAAACTATCCATAAACCTGCTCCATCACACGTATATTGACCAGTCCGGCCTCAAAACCAACCTGGTCCGGCATCCCGATGTTCACATCTGATCGTGATACTTGACCGATCCGTTGTTCTCTGGGACAGGGTGCGACAACGGCAGCACCATGTTTTTCTCCACATTTTACGATAGCCCGTTATCACTTACGCCATCCTAAGTTGAATCAGCCTGTCCCACCCATCAACGGTTCTGTCTTGATGGGTATTCCAACAACCACCAATCAGCAGCCATATGTGGACCACTTATTTCTGGATCACTCAATCGCAAGACTAACTATAATGTATGTACTGCGAAAGCGCAGGGGCGAGCAACGAGCGGGCAGCGAGCGGTTTATGTCGGCCCTGCCTGCCCTAATAGCAATTTGCAAATCCAATGTGCTGTTTCAAACAGAATGGGACAACATTGTGGAAAATATAATCGATATGGACAAGAACGCATTCCTTCTATTAAACACCTACGTCACAGCGCCACAGTGGGCGAACGAGCAAGGGGTTACCGCGACATGAAGTTCGTCCTCGTCATCGACAATGTACCGGCAGGAGACTCTACGGCTGTCTCCTCCGACCCGTCCATGTCCGACACCCGCTCGTCAAACACGATAACGTCCAGAAAGGATGACCTTTCGAAGTCCTCGGTTGTGACTTCGTCGTCGTCGTCTGGTTCGAAAAAATCGGATTTCTCCTCCTTGTCCGGGAAAGCGGTTGACGGCCCTCGAGGGTCATGGGTAGAGATGCCTGTAATTATCGGAGAGGCTGGAGAACCAGGTGTAGCCTCTTGGACATTGTTATGATGGGGTGACGCTCCCGGATCCAGCTAACGGGAAACGGTCGAATTCCGAATCCGAGCTGGATTCCAGTTCATTTTCACGCCATATTTTTGTTATTTCCGCCGGCAAGGCAGTCCGTTTGGAGCGTTTGGCGGCCAATGGAGTTGGATTGGCGGCCGCTGCAGTTGGAAGAGATGAGATCCGGCTTGACCTACGTTTGCCCCTGATTGTCGTGGAGCCCTATTGGGGTTGTGGGGTGGCTAGCTGTGGTACCCGTGGGGGAGTTTAGGGTTCTGCGAAGCATCCCAGATCCTGAGCCGCTTGGGTATCTCAGCAGCTGGAAAGCTCTCCGTAGCTGGACTGAATGAAATTAACAGCTACCCCGGCATCTGCAGTCTCCAGGTGGTCAGTGGTGGACAAAGTATCTTCGGCGGTTTTGACGCCGGTGCTAGAGTCAGCAGGTGTGGTAAAGTGGCTTATGAATTAATATGAAGTACTTTCCAAAGGGCGCATTCTGATTGGCAGAAATACGGACCAAGGGCGCGGGCACCGGATAGCCGCCGCCGAGCATATCTACAAGCGGCCGGACGGCGCCAGGCTTGGAATCCGGCCGAACGAACGTGACAAAGAGCGTGGATAGTTGGATAGGCGGGCTAAACGGTCGGGACGACCGCGGACGTTGGACGGCCGAGTGGCAGATTGGTGGCGGATTGTTTGGAAAGTATGAGTGAAAGGAGCCTGAAGGAAGATGAGTGTTCTAGTGGATGAAGGAGGCACCCGGATCGGATGAGAAGCTGCCAAGGAATTGCTAGCGCCAGCGGCCAAGGGGCTCGGATGGGTGGCCATCCGGCCGAGCCGGCCGGGTACAATGTACCAGCCGGACTGGTACCAGCTGGGTTCGGTGTACCGGCCAGGCGGGTACACAAAGTCGGAGTTAACCGGGCTACTTTGGGTAAGGCACATGACTGGTCAGCCGGGTTATTTGGGGTAGGTTACACAAAAGGGAGTATTGGATATAGGATAAATCAGTATACGTTTCGCTTTCTTAGACACAAGTCGCTTTTATTGGTTCACGGCAGAGGGCTAACAAGGTCCCCTCTTGCTGTTATTGGTTTGCCCGGGGAAGGTTAAGTTAACCCACCGGAAGTCCCCTGACCGGGAGTCGCGGCGACTTCGTATACTCACCTCAAGTCGCCCGTGTTTTGAACACGGTATTAAGTATTGGGAAGTGGTGACATTTTGGCCTTCTGTAGAAGAGTTTGGAGTTATATCTACTTTACATACACATTGGGATTCGCCCTTCATTGTTATTGGTTTAGCTGGCCGATTGATTATTCTCGGTCCAGCCGGCACTATACAAACTTCAAGTGTATTATTGGTTTAGCTGGCCGATTGATTATTTTCGGTCCAGCCGGCACTATACAAAGTTCAAGTGTATTGCCAGACGAGCTCCCCGGTGACGATTTCCGCCCAGGAGCTACCCCTAGTCCTAACCTTCATCTCCCTATTGGACGGATTTACACTTTTCGCCCTAGGGTCCACCAGGAGAGCTAACCACCCAGTACTGACGGGTACACAAGGTGAGCTTTCAACATGCAACATCCGAGTAGTCACGATCAAGCGGATGGAAGTGACCGATCCCGCCGGCCGGATGCCGGATTGGATCATGACTCGGATGGACGGAGTACCCCCTCCGATAGTCAGTCGTCTGGGCCCCCCGTGGGTGTTCGCGTCTCAGGAAGATTTTCTGAGAGCGACTACACCACAGCTTAACTGAGAACTTCATCTGCCTTTGCGTCTGGACGCCGGTTTGGAGCTGATCAGCCCCGATCGTGATCGGCACAGCGATCAGCCGAGTGATCGGGTAGTGATCAGGGCGATCAGCCCTAGATCACTTCGAAAACTCTCTGGATCACCATCACAGCGACTTTGTTTGCCCACTCGGCCATATTCCTGACCTTCATCCCCTGTCGGGGTAACCAGATCGCACCGATTTCAGCCGATCGGGCCTGATCGGGCCTTCTCACATCATCCCTGGACAGATCCATCGGCCATCATCACTTGCCTTGACTTGACATTACTCGCACGACTTGCCATTCCACATGCCCCATTCCATTCCATATCTGATCTTCGTATTTTGGGGTAGAATCAGTTGGCTTGGCCGATCGGGCCAGAACTTCGTATCATAACCAACTTCAACATCTGCACTGTTCATAGTTCGGCCCGACAGCTGTCTCTGATGTGTCACGTCACCATTGCTGCGGTATCTTAACTTGTCTCTGCCGATCTCGTCATACATCAACGTGAACTCCACTTAATACACGTTATCCCGAACGCGATCACCATTGCCGCGGTATCTTAACTTATCTCTGCCGATGTCATACATCCACGTGAACTCCACTTAATAAACGTTATCCCAATCGCGATCGTGATCTTCGCCGTTCCATTAGTATCTGGGACCGGGCGTTGTAACGGTACTTGGCTTATCCCTCCATATCACGAACACCCGTTGACCACTACCTTTTCGTCGTAAGCGCGATCAGCCTGTCCCACCCATCAACTGTCTCATCTTGATGGGTGTTCCATCGTCACCAATCAACGGCCATGTGTGGTCCACCTCATTCTTAACATTTTTCAGATCGCTTTACCACAGCCGCCCCTGAGCCAAACTGCAGCCGCGCAACGACTGCAGTTCGACTCATCCATTTCCGAATTTCCCTTTTGGCGACTACCCATGTCTGACTCGAGACGATCTCCCCTTCCTTTTCCCGCATCTTCGGCTTCCCCTTCGATCACCGACTCACCTCCCAATCCAAGTTCAACTGATCCAGCGACTCCCCTGATCACGACCGCGGCCACGATCACGACCAGCCTCATCTGTCCCACGACAACCCTGACTTCGTATCGTCCGCCTTGGAGTTTTCCCGCTCGGCCTTCTTCGGATCGCCCCGTCAATTGCTTGGAGCAGCTAGCTCGTCTGATGGAGGTATCTGATCCACTCACGCTGGGGTCCATAGAAACTAGCCGATTGCGGTTGGGACTCCGAATCGCAATTCCCGAGTTGGTTTCCCTATATGATACTAATCGGGCGCTTAATGCCGAGTTGTTTGACCGTCGGGTCGTCATCGATACTCTGGAGCGTGATTCTGCCGATCTGGCTAGCCAGCTGTCGGCTCTACGATTAGATCGCGACAAACTTGATCAATATTTGCAGGACATGACAAGCCGCGTCCAAAGTTTGACAATGGAGCGTGATCAGCTGTCTGCTGACCTCGCTGCTCTGCGCATCTCCAAGCCTTCGGATACCGTCGCTTCTCTACAGTCGATGATTCGTTCGCTGTCTGTTACTGTTCGCAATCAAGGTATGTTCGTCCCATTTGTTTCTTCTGCGATCTGTATATGACTGTTCATGTTTGCTTCCAGACGAACGCATCGAGGCGATGAAGCGTTCAATGGTCGAGATTGTGGGTCATTTGCAACAGCTCGATGACCACCGTCTCGACCATGATCAGCTGCTTCGTGACAAGATTCGTACTGCTGAGGACGTGGAGCGTCTGGAAGTCGAGATGCGCTACTCAGATGAGCAGGTCCAGCTCCTGGTGAAGCAGCTTTCCGATTCACGCCTCGGCCGCGCCAACATACAGAAAAGGTTGTGCGAGAGTCGGAAGGAAGCTGAAGATTGTCGGCGCGAGCTTAATCTTGCTCGGGTTAAACTTGAAACCCTAGAGCTCGATGATCGCGCCTGGATCCAGCATAA
Source organism: Sclerospora graminicola (assembly GCA_001887855.2). Classification (NCBI taxonomy): domain Eukaryota; phylum Oomycota; class Peronosporomycetes; order Peronosporales; family Peronosporaceae; genus Sclerospora; species Sclerospora graminicola. The sequence goes on along the minus strand of MIQA02009516.1, from coordinate 3,524 downwards.
CGCCGACTTGAGGAAGATTGCGGTCCAGACCATGGATAGGTGGACCGACCCGAACACCGATTCGGAGTCGCTTCGGACGGCTTTGCAACGATTTCCTGAGCTGATCAGCTCTCTTGCTCCGTCTGGGACACCGTCGCAACCTCCCGAGTCTGCCCCGCCATCGCCCACGTTCTCCGTCGCTTCCTCGCCGACCCATGGTGCTGATCAGCCCGTGATCAGCACTGCAGCGGCTTCTGCGTCTACTCCATCCCGTTTACCGCTAGCCTCGAGATCAGTCTCCTCGATCTTGAGTTCTGCGAAGCGTAAACGGGCAAGCTCATCGAAGAAGAAGGTGGCTCCCGCCAAGCTCTCTCGTCTTATTGTTGACTCGGACGACGAGTCGACCGAGCTGGACGAAAGTACGCTATCTGCTCTGGCCCGATCACGCAGTGCTGATCGTCGAGTTCCAGTGGCGACCCCTTCGGACGTAACTTCGCTGACCCGGGTCGTCGCTATACTTGACTCCGATGGCGATGACGAAGGTGATCTGGAGGAGAGGCAACCGGCTTCGGCTGTTCCCAGCGTTCCCCCACCCGCAAACACGACGCTGACCACCCGACCGCCCAACTTCACGGGCTCCTTCATTCCAGCAAGCAAGTCGTCGATCGAGCAGGACGACTATAGCTATGATCCGAATCAACGGTTCATGGATCTATACGTCGTCATGCAGGGCAAACCGTCGCCTGCTCACATGGCAACTCGACGACACTGGAGTGCCGATCAGGTATGGGATCTGACGCCTCTGGTTCTTTCGGTGAGGCGCAATCTCGTCCCTCGCTTGTGGTCCCGTCCGCCAGGATGGATTTATCCAATTAGGTCGCCGGCACCCAAGGACACGCAATGGCAACCGAGTGTGCTGACACCTGGGGCCGTCAAGCTTCTGATCGATTCAGAACCTTGGGATGTCCTCATGGCGCCTATGCCCGGGTTGGAATTTCCTAATCGCCCCTGGTTTGTTGATCTGCAGGGACGTCTGGCCCTGTATTATCAAGAACATATAAAAGCGATATGGGAGGCAACCCACCATTTCCCGATCACGGCGGCGATACGTAAGGACGCGTGGTTGGAGCATTATCATCATGCTCGCAAGCGCCGACGCAGCAAAGCCGGGGCTGCATGGGCCGTGATCTTCGACCATGTGGTCGATGGAATTCAGCGCGGCGAGTGCGACTTAGACGTTTTCTTGTTTCCTGCCGTGCTGCATCTGCCTGTTCGCCGGGCGGAAGCGCGAGGCATCAAGGCCGACGGCGGGGAGTGGTATCCTGGTTATGGGGACGTGGCTTAAATATATATTAATATATATCTAAAGATTATTTGATTAATTAAATAGTCTAGACTAAAGTCTATCATGATTAAACTATAGAGGACCAAATTACATTGGTCCTGATTTAATTGCACGCTTCCTCACTTGCAATTTCACAGTGTGAGCCTGTAACAGCTAGCCTGTTACACCTGGTGCCCTCTGGCACCGATTTGTCGGGAATGAGACCATCGAGAAGATTGGATATGTCGCTTGCTGACACACGCGTGCTGGGTCGCCAAGAAACCGCGCAAGAATGGTGGAGTGGGTCGCCTGGACTCCGGATAAGTCCAACGCCGGGTTGAGCAGATCCGGGCTCAGCAGAAGCGCATGAACGGGGTCGGTGGCGTGTGTCGGGTCAGCGCGGCACGTAACCTGCGCCCCTACCCCGGGTTGCACGACAACGACTTGGCCAGACATCCGAACGACTTGGCCATGGGGCCACCTGCCACCGTGGCGAGCGTACACGGCCTGAACGAGGTGGGCTGCTAGCTGATGGGAACTTTTACGGGGTGCCATGGGACCTCGAGACACTTGTACTTTATCGGAGAAAAACAAAGACTGAAGGCGAGTTTGGGTATGTACTTGTGAGTATTCTGTAATACCTAAGTTTAATTTACGGAGAATGGCATCATGCTTGTGTGTTGTTTTATTTTACAGTTGGCTAGTTATAATACTAGTATAATACTCAGTCATATTTTTTCGCGTCCAGCACAATGGAGCGCTACCAGAAAGGGAACTGAATTGTAGTCTTTTGCACACGAACAAGTTTTGGAAAGACAACTTTAAAAACAAAGATTGTGAACTCAAACATGGGACTATGACTGTTGTGGTCTTGTATCTAACGAATGCAGTTTACGGTACTTGGACACGGTGGCTTTATTTGATTAGGGCGAGTTTGTGCGCTTTTATCCAGATGACAAGCACATTGACATTTGCCCAAGAGACTTATGGCGAAGAAGGTGGCAACGAAGCTCCTGAAGCAACAGAAACACGCGCTTCAATGTTTTTCAAAGATGATAGATAGTCAACAAGTGGGAGTTTATCAAGTAAAATGACCGCACGATAGCACAACACACGCTATGAAGTTTGTGTTGTCATACTACAATCAATGTTGTACCTGCATGTTTTGATAGCTGCAAAGAGACGCTCAAGTATCCTATCAGACTCAAAACGGGCCACAACCACTGTGTCAGCTGCCACTGGCGTTCTGGAACTTGGAGACGCTCACATGTCTCGATCTTAGCAAGTACGATGTGTAGTTACGGACGTTAATTGATGTCTTTGAAATTTGAAGACATTATTGGCGCATTCAAATCAAACTGTGGAGCTGCCATCATCCTTCCATTCCCTTACAAATCTACTGACGCTAGAGTTGAAGAAAAACTTATTTGTTTCAATTTCGTGGAGCTTGTGTTAGTCATGTATATCTGACGCGTCAGCTCCTGCTGGGATCAGCTTTTCTTGTTTCTTAACTTGCCTCGCGAAATACCAGAGGATGTTATTTTTAGATGTAATGTATTCACTTACGATGTTTTGATGTACGTGACAATAAACAGCAGACAAGATTCCTCAATTGTACCGACTCAGACAACTAGAAAACGTGTATGCTCGTTGTAAGCAATATAGTCGTCAAATCGGAAGGAGTTAATCCCCCTCGGAAAAAGCGCGGAGGTTTCAACAATTGTGAATCATATTTGATGTCATGGTCAAAAATTACCATCAGCTCCCATCATTCAGGCTTCCGTTTTGGCATCTCCAAGAGCAATCATTAATAAATAGACACGGATGGCGTCACTGGTGGAGCTGACAGTAGAGACCGTAGCGCTCCATACGCCTGTGCCGGAGCTTCTTGCCTATATCGAGTATCTGCCCATGTTCATTTGCCATCAGCTCTTTCGAAAAATGTCGAAGTTTCGTCTTCGCGAGATGGAGGTGGCGTGGGAAGCGGCTGCAGAGTTCGAAGTGCAAGAACCGCGGGAGGGCTTCGATCCACTGGCGGGCGATAGGTTTTTGTTTGATCGTGAGACACAACACGAGTGGAAGGCTCGGTTGGATGAATATAGTTGCAATTGGCGTTTGTTTGATAAGACGACAGGACGAGCACGTAACAGCAGACACGTGTTTGGGAAAACGAGTTCTCCAAAAATGCTCACAACGACGGACGTTAGGACAGGTGGACGAA
>MIQA02009513.1:0-11528 GCA_001887855.2 Sclerospora graminicola | reverse complement strand
ACGGCTTTACACTTTTCGCCCTAGGGTCTATCAAGAGAGCGCAACCGCCAGTACTGACGGGTACACAAGGTGAGCTTTTAACATGGATCAGCCAAGTCGTCACGACCAAGGTGATGGAAGTGACCGATCCAGCCGGACGGATGCTGGATCGGATCATGACTCGGATGGACGGAGTACCCTCTCCGACAGTCAGTCATCTGGGCCCCCCGTGTGTGTTCGCATCTCAGGAAGAATTTCTGAGAGCGACTATACCACACGACATCACACCTTACGAGCAAAGGCGGAGTCGACGATCGAGACTTCTGCCCCAGAGTCAAATAAAATAGTTGCTTTTTCATTGTTGATCTTTCCATTAGCTTTAGCCTGTTTAAACCACTTGTCGGGAGAGTGATACTTCCAGTATCCTCGGGATTCACCGGGCAGTAGATCCAACTCCATGATCACGTCCGAACGGGAATATTCATCCACTCTGAGACTGTAAAACGGACATCGATCGACGCAATTTGAATTAGAACATGTATTGTCGGTTATCTTCTTTTCCTCAAACTTATCTCCGCTACCGACATATGCATAAATGCAGAACGTAGATCGCTCGGCTCGAACCAGATTCCAACCTGGCGAGCGATCTAGTTTAACATTTTCTCGACATCTGGTGGGAGCATGCCAGCATGTTTAGTCGGCACATACTACTTGCGCATCAGATTGAAAATTCTTCAATAGGGCAGGCACCGGCATCGTGAATCTTCCCACAAGTTTTGCATACGAAAAAACAATGATCCGAAGGGTGACGTTTGCGATCACATTTTCCACATGTGATTCTCTTCCAGCAATCACGGTCTCCATGTTTAGTCGACCCACAATGCACACATTTCTTGCGAGTTCGGTCCTGATCAGATAGATCGCCACCAGATTTTCGTCCATCCATGCCGTTAATCGATGATCTCGGACAGAATACTGGTTCCGTTGTAAAGATATGACGATACTGCTCCTTGTCCGAGCTTAAACTTGATTGACCACTTTCTTCTTCCGAACTGGAACTGTCCGATTCCTTCGTAATCATCCGAATCGCCCTGGTTGGTCGTGCCGCTGGTATCTTGCCTTGGTCCGGGTGTGATTTCGACCGATATCGGTTTGATCCTACCTCGACCTTGGGCTGTCGACTTTTGGTCCACTGCAGCGTTCTCAGGGTTAGTTCCAATTGCTCCGATTTGCTTATACGGAGCAGGGTTAACTGATCAGCCAAATCGCGATTGTCCAAAGTGCCGATAAAGTGTTCGACATGCTCGCGAGCTATACTCGGGTGTCGTGGGTCCTTGATCGGCATTTTCGCGCGCAGACCAGCAACATTCAAACGGTGTAAGTATTCAATCGGTGTTTCATCGGATCTTTTCTTCATATGATGATCAGGCGAGAGCTTGGTTGAGTCGGACTAAATCACCTTTCTTGAGAGATAAGACACCGGAGGGTGAAAGATGTCTGATTTTCGCTGATTTGATGAAGGTCCCGGCCAAGAACTGGCTTAAACAGCTGAGCCGAGGAGTACGTTTGAAGTGGCCTTAATTGTGTGAAGAATTTGAAGAGCAATACTGCAACTCAGGGGTATCTGTCGCGAGACAGTATTACCCTTAGTGCGCTCCGTAATGTTACGGTCGACACCTACAACGCCCACACGAGTTGCGACGTTGATGTTGTAAAAGGCGGGGATTCCTCCCTTTTACTGGCGAGGGGGTGAACCCCTTCGTAGATGGTTCGCAGAGGTGGAAGATGCCATCTCTGCGCAAAAGATTGTTGACCCACGTTCAGAAGCTTATGTCGCCACCACATGCCTAGGCGGTCGCGCTAGGGCATGGGCGATGAGCCGAAGAGCCACTGATGGATCTGCGTTCCTGATGTATCAGGATTCGAAAGCTGAGCTGAAGCTCAACTTCGACGATCCAGAAATGGGGCTTAGTTGCCGCGAAGAGTTCATGGAACTCAAGCAGGGCAAGCTGAGCCTACATGCGTACGCTCAGAAAATACAATATTTGTTATCAAATATTGTATACGAGCCGGTGCCCCCTGCCATGCAGGTCACTGGCTTTATGAAGGGACTGAATGACGGTCCCATCAAACAGAGTCTTTATCGGGTTCCCCCAAAGACTCTGAGGGATGCTATAGACCAAAGCATCCGAGAGGAATTCAGCATGCGTTCATCGTCAGCGTATGCTGGGGTTAGTCGAAGGGCTCAACAGCCTTTCGACTTTAACATGCCGCCAGTGCAGCATAACCATAACAATTTCTCAAACAGACGAAGTTCACACTTCGTCCCGAGACACCAAAACCTGCGCCAGGGCGCGGGCGGAGGAGGTCCAGAACCGATGGACCTATCGGTTGCAGTTGCCTCGACACCGAGGCAACCGAAGAACAAGAAGTTCCTTCGCTGCAACAGATGCGCGAAGATGGGCCATTACGCCCATGAATGCATGGCGCCGCGTCCGGCGCCACGCAGTCAGCGGACTGGACAGTCCGCCGGTAAGCGACATCAACAGGGGCAACCCTCTGTTGATGCAGAAAACGTCAACAACCAGTAGGGGCGGGGCGCCCTACTGGACGGGTTATCTCACATGCCGACATCGGGCATGTGAGGATAATAGCCCCAGACGGGACTATGTCCTGTCAGCATGTGCAGGGTGAAGAGAAACCTCTCATCACCCTGGAAGTTAAGCCGCATGGAAACGATGTCCCCATGCGTGCTCTGTTTGACACAGGAGCGTCAAACAATTTCGTTAGAACTGAGGTTCTAACGTCGTTGAATTTCGTGGAGATTGAATCTCCACGAAGCATGTTGTCAGTCCGGTTAGCAACAGGTGCAACCGTGACTATACCAAAGCGTTTGATTCGCACACGCTTCGAGTTAGACGAACTGTCGTTCGAGGACGAATACATCGTCCTCGATCTTGACGACAAGTTCGATGTTATCTTGGGCATCCCTTGGATGTCCAAGCATCAACCAACGATCGACTGGGTTAACCTGTCGATCGACTGCGGTGGTCCCACAGGATCTGATCACCCTGTGAGTAACCCGGCTGTATCTAATGATACAACCGCAGAGTCAGACAGTCTGGTGGGTAGCGATGGCACCACCAGGTCTGATCCGACTAGTTCAGCGGATGGTACACCCGCTGATCAAATTCCAGAGAGACTTGCACACGCAACGGAAGAGTCGTTGCGTGTCGGTAACGTGTGCAACACAGGTGAAAAACACCCCCGTGTTGAAGTTACCACGACCGATGACGGTCGTGGTATAGAGAATTTACACACGGTGGGAAACACCCACCGTGAGAATAATGAAATCGTCATGGATGTCAATAACCTTCGTGTCGAAATGAAGAACTCACGACTGAGAGCAGTCGTGAGTGCATGAATACCATGATAGACAGTGGTCACCATGAGGAGAATGCCTTGTGCACGAGTGATAATCACCGTGCAACAGATCAGGCAACAGATCAGACGAGTGCGTCTGATCTCGCAGCTGTGTCCGTCGAGACGATCAACGTCTTGACGCAGACAGAGACTGAATTAGCTACCCAGTCTCTCACACTTGACAACCCTCCGAACATAAGTTTAGAGGCAATGGTCCTTCCAGCCTTGAGCTGGAAGAAGTTCGTAAGGAACTTGCGCAATAATCAGATCGACCAGATCTGCGTCATTGTCGCAACAGATTAGGTTGTGGATATTTGTGAACGAATTTCCACTTTACAATTAGAAGGCCATTGAACAAATCCGTTCCAATTGAAAACACAAAGTTCAGCGCTTTTGAACGCAAGCTGGGAGTCGCTTAAAGGGCGACTTCCCCGTACTTCGAGGTAACTTTGGGAATACGCTGACCTATTCCCAGAAGACTGATCTTGCGAGCTCCCTAAAGATAAGGGAACTTAGACAAGAAGTACTGTGTCACGCGCAGATGGCCATTGCCGCGTGACCAAGTCAAAGCGATCGACGAGTTCTTCGAAACTCGTCGTAAGGCGGGACATGTGCGGGAGTCTACCTCACCGCACTCCTGTCCCACCTTTTGCGTAAAGAAATCCACTGGTGCGTGGAGAATCGTTCATGCTTTCAATAAGCTGAACGCAGCCACGGTACCGGCACAGACGCCAATACCGCGAAAAGATGTCATCATAGATGGCATGAGCGGGAGCACCGTTTTCAGTGCTCTCGATTTAAGGGATGGTTTCAACCAAATCCTTATGCGTGAGAAGGATATCCCTCTCACGGCAGTAAGCAACCCAAGCGGTATGCTTTGGGAGATGCTTGTAATGCCGCAGGGGTTTCGAAATGCCCCTGCCACCTTCAATAGATGCGTCACGCATCTATTGCGCCCGTTGCGAGAATTCGCACCGAGCTACTTCGACGACGTGTTCATCCACAGTAAGGCAGAACATGATAAGACTGTTGTAGACGTTCACAAAGAACATCTACGTCAGATGTTAGAGCTTATGCGTAAGCATAAGCTCCATGCGAATTTGAAGAAGTGCACCTTTGGTGCACCTGAAATACCCGTTCTTGGCTGCTTTGTGGGCAAGAACGGGGTGCGCCTTGATCCTGAAAAGATTAGGGTGATCGTTGAATGGTCTACGCCAAACAACGTCAAGGAACTTCGAAAGTTCGTTGGGTTGGCGACATTCTTGCACCAATATTCGTGCAATTATGCCGGTCTTATTCGACCTCTTTCTCAACTACTTAAGAAAGACGTCGAATGGCACTGGGTATCCAAGTGCCAAGATGCATTTGATGCAGTCAAGCGTAGCTTGACAGAAGCTCCCGTCTTGGCGATAGCCGATAACGAGCGACCGTTTCACGAAGTTTGCGACGCGAGCGATTTCGCAATCGGCTGTGCCTGGATGCAGCGCGATCACGATGATCGTGAAGGCGTAATATTTTACCTATTTCGTAAGTTGCATCCTAGCCGAGCGCAACTACCCAGTGCATGACAAGGATTTCCTTGCCATGAAGTATGCACTGGCAAAGTTTCGGATCTATCTCTTAGGAGATAGACCATTTGTGGTTTACACGGACCATGCGTTGTTACGCACGGCCGTGAATTCACCACACATCTCTCAAAGAATGGCAGGTTGGCTGTCATTCTTTGCTGAATACAACTTCACTGTCTTTGTCGGATCGCTCCATAATCAGACATGCTATATTGCAATCTATGTTGATGATCTTTTGATCATCGCTTCAATACCCGCCCTCATTTAATCTTCCCTGAAGCAGAGGTTCAATATGACAAATTTAGGGGAGCTGAAGTATTTGCTCTGGTGGTTATTAGAGCGGAACCGCAAAGACCAAACGATCTTCATCCACCAAGAGGAATATGACACTAAGGTCCTGGATCGCTTTAGAATCATTCTGACGTATCCCGTCACTACACCAGTTGACCACAGCATAAAACTGTCTGATGCCATGAGCCCTCCGAACGAAGCTGATCGAAATATGATGAAAGACATTCCATATCGTGAGGCAATCGGTAGACCCATGAAAGTTATGATAGGCACCCGCCCTGATCTTGCGTACTACATGAGAAAAGTAAGACAGTACCTCTGCTATCCTGGAGAAGAACACTGGAAAGCAGTCGTTCGAGGTTTCAGATACATGTATGGCACAACAAGCCACGGATTGACTCTGGGTGGAACAATCCAGCAGACTACCCGTCAACTCACGGACAGTCTTACTGCTTTTTCAGACTCTGACTATGCGGGATGTTCAGATACCCGACGATCTATAGGTCGCTTTGCGACAATGATCGGTAAATGCCCGATATCGTGGCTTTCACGAAAACATCGTACCGTAGTTTTTATCCACAACGGAAGCTAACACTTTCTCACTGCATGCAGGAAGTAATATTTCGAAAAACCCTGTTAAGTGAGCATGGTTTTCAATCCACAGAGCCACCAAAATTTCACGAAGACAACCAAAGTTGCATTAAACTTTTAAATAATCCTGAATTGCACGGTAGATCTAAGCATATTGATATAAGCTATCACTTTGTGCAAGAAAAAGTAGAACAACAACAATTTACTATTACATATTGCAATAACAAAGGACATGATAGCCGATATTTTTACCAAGGCACGTTCAAAGCCTCAATCTTCGATTTAAAAAATACACTTTGTGTGACAACTTGTGAAAAATGTCTATGTAAGCAAACAAAACTAAAAGACAATTCCTCTAAGGTTTTCCTACGCAGAATCGGTATGGTTTTCCCTGGTTTACTAACCCAATTTGACATACTTAACAATCAAACAGAGTGAATGGAAAACGTTTTTGAGTTTTTTACCATCCTGCACCAACAATGGTTATTGCATGAAAGGTTTCTTGAATATCTCGACCGTTCGAACCAACGCGACCTGGTTAATCAATTTTCCGTAGATCATGAGTGGGATCGCTTTGTCATTCTCAACCACAAAAACTCACGATTGATGACGAGTAATACGAAGCAATGACCGACATAAGATGGATTATATGCCGCCGCAATATAAACACCATCAGCCACCTCCAGGTTCAAAATAGCCGTGACTTTGTGGCTCCTTCATTGTGACAATTCGAACAAATCGAGTTGAATGCGATTGTTGAACTTCGCTTGAAGACGGTAAAGCGGGGGAAAGCCCTGAATACACTCCGCGTTTGCTTCCTTACAAGGATCAAACAAAACTTAGCCAGCCTTCTTCAGTGAACTCAGTCACCCACGTCCTGAACAGCATTAGCATCACCAATAAGTATAACAGCAGTCTTGAGATCCACAAACATGTAGTTCCCAATGTTTTTGGCGTTAATAATCTTCCCTCGAAATGATCCATGTTCCTGGGTAAACCTGATAAACGCCTCTGGCGTATGCTTCGAAAACTGGGATATGCCTTGGCAAAACGATCAACCAACGCAAGATGCTCGTCAAAATCATCTTTAAGATTCGAGCGTGGCTGCCAAGTCACCTTTCAAGGCCCTCCCACGTTCCGCCAAACAACACGGTATGAATCTCGCCCCCTCTTGCTCTCAATACGAAAAGCAATCCACTTCTTACCTCGTACACCACTCACGTCTTCGAGTACGTAAAAACACCCATCCTCAAGAAAGATATCCTCATCGGATTTGTATACGCCAAGAGCGACAACACGCGGACCGACAGTAAACTCAATCGAACTATGCCCACCTATGCGAGACGCTGGTGCAACCGCCATATTCTGCATTTGGACGAGAATATTGGCAGTTGTGGGAGATTGATTTCCATCACTGCAGTCCTCGTCAATGTCGCTAGACCCGCTGTTACTAGCGGCCTCTGCAGCTCTGAGACGCTTAGTATCTGGCTCCTCGCTGACATCATCAGGGCATAGGTCTCAGTCACAGCTGGAATCATAGACCAAGGAGCAGTTTTCTTAGATGCCATGGTTGCATGTTATATTTTTCCACCCGTGAATTTTGATGCCGTTTGATTAGTTCATGGTGGTCCGAGCTATCAGCACCCGGACACGGCGAGCAGCAGGTACTGAGTGTACTGGGCTTTTGTGAAGGATCGTCACTAATGATGCTACCTAAACCAGAGGAAATGATTATAAAAAAAACAACGACAACAAGCCGGAGCACAAGTCGCCCGTGGAGATCAAGAATCGTAATGCTGATATGAAGCAGTAATCACATATGCCACATAAAGACAAGATGAATCGTTGCAAGATGATTTCACCATGGTTGTGAATCGAGATGTTTGTTAGGGGATCAAACATTTCAGCTTGTGCACCCACACTTGCCATCAGATAGGCGCATGCAGAAGCAATTTCACGGTGAGCCAGAATAGATGCTTTGTTTGATAAGTCATCCTGCTACCGTTGTAGATTTTCTCTGTGAGAGTTTCGTTTTAATTACAATAGGTATTGTGGATATCAGACAAAATTGCCGATTCTGCACGATTGAGCAAGCCTGCGGCGAATCGTGCAGGCGTCTTTTATTGGCTGAAATTATGTTTGTAGAGCATTTTATAGTCAGATAAAGCAGCACACAAGCGGCGTTGGCAAGTATTGAACCGTCTTATCAGCACCAACAGCGGTATCCGGAAATGGAGCTACGTATCACTGGTGTCCTTTTTGGAAAACTCATTGAGCAACAAGTGCTTCCACCAAATTTCTTCCTGATCGGATTGCGATCTGTGCTTAAAAGTTTACGGGAGCCACTCAACTTCAAGTTTTTCTTTTTTGGGGCTTGTGCGCTGCAGCAATTCTGCGAGAATTGCTGGCGTACTGCACGAACCTATCCCAGATTCCACATCTCCAACACGCATTGCCGGAATTCATACGCCAAGTGAACCAAGTCACGCGTTCAATCTCACTGTCTGGACCTTCGCAGGATGCATGTGGTGGCGTCGGTGGTGCTCTATCTTCATTAAGTGGTACACTACCACCGATAGTTAGTACACCATCTCTTGGAGATAGAGACACAGCTAAACTCTAGTTCTGCGCCATTTGCTGCTGGCTCTCCGCTATCCGAAAGGACAGAAGCAACGGATCAAGATGATATAGCGTTGGGTGTTCAGTCTATCTTAAGTCGATCTGCAGGTCTAGCATTGACCACTCCGTCACCTAAAGCACCCGCTGCGTCGCCCCAACCACCTGCTACCCGCTGAATGTGGATCATATTTTCCCCGAATCGAGTAAAGTTGACGAGGACGAAGTGGTTGATCAGCCAGACGTAAGCGTGAAAGATCGTATTCACTTTATTGTGAACAACATGTTCATATCTAACCTGGAAACAAAGATACCAGAGGTGCGTAAAATGCTAATCAAACGCAAGCAACGGCAAACGCCGTGTCCCTCTCTACCTCAAGCTTCAGAAGCCCCGATGGATACGACATTATCCCCGCCGACACAGCTATCACCAGCTCCAGCAGCAAATGTGGAAACAGAAATACGAGATGATGATTCCAAATGCAACGGAGACATCAATAGCTAAGACGCCGTGTCGTTGCTTCCATAAAGCCATCGCTTTCTGGAAGTTTATGCACAGACTAAACCAACAATAATAATAGCATCAGCAGTAAGTCCATAAAAAGCCCTTGCCTTCTTTTCCAACAAAAGATTCGTGTTCGTCCCTTTCGAAATCGTCGGCAGATGAAAACATGACCACTTCATATACATGTATTAGGTTTTATAAGCATCCCCTATTAATAGCCCCCTTCGTGGATTTCTCTCTATTACATGATGTTTTTATGAACTATCTCAGGTGCACGATTGCTCGCACGATTGGCTCGCACGATTGAATGCCGCGCAAATGGAAATTTTGTTTGAAACGCGCAATACCTACCGTATTCCTTAAGTGAATGCAACTTTCTCAAATAGCCCCCCCCCTGCTCGAATATACCTAACGCTTGGTAGTGATAACCCCAGTGGGGTTCTAATACAGCATCGGTACCTTTGAAAACTAGGTAAAAACACATAACTACATGTAGCACCCTTGTGATAGGCAGAGTCTACGGAGCCCGCAAATCACAACCATATGGTTGGAACATAGAAAGGCCTTATGATTGTACAGCAGTGGGGTACACACCTCTGCTGTAGAATATTTCGCACAATAATCAGATACAACGTACCGTGGTGATGTACAAAAGATCGACTCTGGCAATCTCAATGATATTATGCTGCTCAATGGTCGAGTCAACTACAATTATCAGCTCGTCTTGTGACAACAAGAGCAGATCTACCGTACCAGAGCACCAGCATCCATGAATATATGGTGGATGGAATATGATACGCGACGTCATGCATACAATAGTGGGAGATAAACGCATACGGGGTAAAGGAGTAAATTAAGACTACGTGAAACTTTATTTCAAGAAATAAAGCTTCACATAGTCTTGAAGCAGGAAACTTTGGTACTTCATAAAACGACATTTTTTATAAAAACCACAGCAGTGCGAAATCCATGTCGGTGCTTTTCGGTCCTGAGAAAGTACCACATATATAAACCGTTGATCTCTCCAGCGCGCGCGTAAATCTGAGAACCGAGATCGAAACCTTCGCATTCAGCCGTCGGATCACCCGTCCTATTGAGACCTCCGCTGCTTTTACCAGCATCATTGACAGCTGGATATGGACGGCAACTGTTTATAACAAAACGCGAGGGTTTCAAGTTGATGGCGACGCGTTCAATGTCCGTGGTTGGCTTACGCTCAGCGTACGGCTGAACTTTTTCGTGGTCAATTTTCTTCTCGTGCCACTCGTCAGCCGTTGTCACACCAATGGCGAGAAAAGCACTGATGATAAGAGTGCCGAACTTCATCTGGAAAATTCGTTGAAGGATGTTGTGTGACCAGCTTCAAATTAAAAAGTGAAAAACTATGAATACATTGGCAAAAGAATAATGGAAACCAAATGGATGCAAAGAGAGTTGAACTATAGAAACATGCAGTTCGTACCTGCACTGCTGTGGTGTTGAAGATGTATAGAGTTTGCTCCAGGAAAATTCCCTATCCTAAATACTCCTTCTCTGAACTTATACTGATTACTCATGCTTGTTTGCGGGAGAGTCTAGTAGTATAATAGCAGTCTATTAGTCAATTACCAGTAGTAATTGATAAAATAGCTACCTGTGTATGTCCTAATCCTTTAAACTATTCTTTGCTCTGGATCATTAGCACGTCCCGACGGGTTGGCCTTCAAGTACATGGATCTTAAGAAATATCTTCTCGCTGACAAGAGCGTTCCATGGTAGTTGGTATAAAAGCACTCAATCAATGACTTCAGACGTAGTACGTCCTTCCTTATTGGTGTTTCTCGGTGCTCAAATGCAGTGCTAGGCACTACGTGAGCTGGACGAAGAGATCCAAAAACCGAATCACGAGCTCATTTTTGACGAAATTGGGTCTTCCGTCAATGCGTCAGCATTTGAAGGATTTAATTGTACGCTTTTGGCATCTGAACAAACTGGTAGCGGTAAAATGACGTTGCCCAGGACATACCGCATGCTGGCTCTTCTTTGTCGTCAAGCCCTGACCCATCAAAGGATGGGGAGGATCCAGCCGTCAAGGGGGAGTGACAGCATCAATAGGACGAACGGCATGGACATGGGACCAGCCCCCCTCGTCTCGAAGGCGGAGGAAAACAACACAGACATCCAGAACTTTGGCATCGAGCCTAGTTTCAAGTCAACCGGAAGTGTGGCAAGGGTCACAGCAACAAGACAGTTATGGGCTCCTGGAAGTGATTCATTTCTCGAGGACCAAAGGAAGACAGCAATTGTTGTCCCGCCAAAGCATCGATTGAAATGAAATGTGCGACATTTTCCTGCTTTCATAGCAACCGAAAGGACAGCATGAGTGAGTGTCAGCGTGACGCTAGTTCCTAATCATAATGCTTTGACGAATGACGGATCCACAAATCGTTGGCGGATATTTTTGTCGTTTGCAAACACCTTGCAAAAAAGCTCTTCATTGTCTTTAAACTGACTGTCCTTCACGAGTCGACGGTTTTGAAAAAAATGATGAGCCCAGAGAGAAGAATACCAAATGT
>MIQA02009508.1:0-19726 GCA_001887855.2 Sclerospora graminicola | reverse complement strand
AAAACCTGTTATTATATATGCAATGTCCTATACCTAGTGTACCATACACCAACTCATGTGCCTGATTTAATCTTCGACCCTGCTCAATCGTCGCACGGTTGCATAGTACCACCTAACCCATCTTTGCTGCACCTTCAAACTGATCCGTACCACTTCTGCCCTGATCACGGTCGGACTTCTATAACGATCTTCAACCATCCCGATCTCTCGATAAACAGCCTGAAAAACACTCGAGATCTGCCATTCGGACCCTGTTTACTTCATATCCAACCCGGCTTAACTGAAAACTCCATCTACCTTCACATCTGGACTTCGGTTTGGGGCCGATCATGATCAGCACAGCGATCGGCCGAGTGATCGGGCAGTGATCAGGGCGATCAGCCCCAGATCACTTCGAAACGCCTCCGAGTCACCATCACAACGACTTTGCTTGCTCACTCGACCATATTCTCGATCTTCATCCCCTGTCGGGGTATCAAGATCGCACCGACTCAGCAGATCAGGCCTGATCGGGCCTTCTTACATCATTCCTGCATCGGCTCTCATCGCTTGCCTTAATTTGGTATTAGTGGTTCTCACGGTTCGAAAGTAGGTACTTTGTAGGTAGGCAAAACTAGCCTATCAGCGCGTATCTACGACTTTCCAACCGTGAGGACCTTTTACATTCAGCAAGTGCGCACAGACTCGATTTAAGCCAATGATGTAAAAGAAGCTCGTATTTTGTGTGAATCATGACTCGGTACAGTTATCTTCTATCTTTAACTAAGTCCGATTGGGTGCTTCCAAGCAAAAATCAGCCAATCAAAAATACCTACAACTTCTCGTTTTTGCCTTCAGCGAGAATCGCTGAAGGCAAACGTGTGAAAAAAAGGGCTTTGTAGGCAAACCGAAGGTATGCTCTGATTGGTCAGTTTTGCCTACAAAGTACCTACCTCCGAACCGTGAGAACCACTATTATTCGCACGGCTTGCCACTCCAAATACCCCGTTCTATTCTATACCTGATCTTCGTATTCTGGGGCAGAATTAGGTGGCTCGACCGATCGGGCCGGAACTTCGTATCACATTTAACTTCATCAGCTGCACTGTTCATAGCTCGACCCGATAACTGTTTCTGATGTGTCACGTCGCCATTGCTGCTGTATCTCCAATTTGTCTCCGCCGATCTCGTCATACGTCCAGGTGAACTCCACTTAATAAGCGTTATCCCGATCGCGATGGTGATCTTCGCCGTTCCATTAGTATCCGAGACCAGGCGTACTAGCGGTACTTGGCTTATTCCTTCACATTACGAAAGCCCGTTGTCCACTACCTTTTCTTCGTATACGCGATCAGCCTGTCCCACCCATCAACTGATAAAAATGTCACCAATCAACGGTCATGTGTGGTCCACCTTATTCTCAGAATATTTTTCAGACCGCTTTATCACACTTTTATGTAACCTACCCCAAATAGCCCGGCTGGATAGTTGTGTGTCTTACCTGAAATAGTCCAGTTGGCTTCATCCGGATCTCCTTTGTGTGCAGTACACCAAACCCAGACGGATCGGCCGGATGCTCTTTGGTGGACTGTACACCAAACCCAGCCGGATCGGCCGGATGCTCTTTGGTGTACTGTACACCAAAACCAGCCTTAACGGCCGGATGCTCTTGGGTGTACTGTACACCAAAACTATCCGGCTCGCCTGGATAGTGTGTAAGAAATAAATCAACAGCTACACCAATCTTAAGCTTCATCGCAATCTTCTAGGATTACATGGACCTACTCATATTTTCTAAGGGTGGAATACTTTTGACCAATCAGGATCAAGGAGTCAGATGATTTTATTAGATAAATGCACTGATCCCATCCAGAGAGGCTGATGGAGTTAATGGCTTATCTCAGATTTACCCTTTTATAAGACGTACTCTTTTATCGAATAAAGAAGCATTACCCTTTGTGCGAATAATAACAGGCAAGAGGATTAGTGGCCAATACTTGCACTTACCGTAAAATGCATGTCAAAGGCGACACCTATGTTTCCACGGTACTACAAAACCGTGTCAAAATTGCTGTGGTCGCCTATGACAAGCACTCGTCAACAAATTGTCACAGTGGGCTACCCAAATTATTTGCAAAATACCAAACTTATGTGTAAAACACTAACCTTTCGTATGCGTGACGTGGGGCTTGAAGTGTGTACCAAATAAAATTCACACGTTAGAAGCACTATCTGACTATGGGCTAGCTTAGGTTACCTCCGCGTATCTCGATATGAGAGGACGCGCAATCGTCTGGATCAGGATGACTCGAACCAGAGATAAAGAAAATTGTTTCGGGACATGCCTTAATATCGCCTCTGATTGCGAAGTCGATGAGAACGGGCTGCTGTTCATTACCGTGATGTCGGCCAGATGGATGCTGCGTGGGATAGGTCAGCAAAACTGGTCTTCTCTACCACGCTTCAACCGGATATGCTTCATCAATATCAAATTTCGGATCAGTAGGATTAGTCCTAAAATAACTTAAAGTAATATTGCTTTTATGATTTTCGTAAAAGCTGATGTATAAAGTTTTAGCTCTTAATAGAAGTTCCCGCCTATGAGTGGCAGTCGCCTATGACATGCATTTTGGGGTATATGTCCATATATACATAAAGTGTTAATACTTCTACTGGGGTATAGGAACTGTCTCTACCAGACGTTAATGCTCAGTGTCCTTGATAAATGAAAAATAGAATTCTTTTTGCTTCCTTCCAAGCAAGTTCTTTCTCTACCTTCTCTAGCTTTTCGCGCATCGTGCTATCACTCCAACAGACTAGACTTCGTGAGCTTGTTTACGGTTGCTTTGCCCAGAAAAAAATTGTCATACCGCTTGATTATTGCATTCTTCACTTTTTCTAGAACAGCAATCAATTCATCAAAGCTGATATACTTTGTAAACTTCGTCCGGAAGTAAGTTCATTGTCCAATATTTCAGATTTATTTTTTTTGCTAATCTCTTTTTTTAATCGTATTGTAGTAAGCAAATGCTTCCCACAAGCCATTCTTTGTGGCTTTACATAAACGTACATTAACTGTCATGATCAATGACTCTTTGGATTTGTAGATATCCATGAGCAGTGCGATGATATCGGACTTTTTCACTTGCTCAAATTCTTCATATTGAATACGGTCAATCAATTCGTCTGATAATTATTCAATCCCGCTTTGTAAATCTTGGCAATTTGGCGAATGTAAATTCCAAATGTCGAGTCTGCGACGTTATCATTCTGCGCGCCAAGTTTAATGTATCTATCAAGCGACTGCTGCAGACTTTGTAGATCTTGGGTGTTAAGTTTGCTCATGTTTTCAGATGTATATATATTAAAGCGTTATCGCAGAACCATGTATAAGGAATTCCATGTCGATTTCACGCACAATCAAGGCCATAAGATTTTCAATGGAAAACTAGTACGCCTGACGCACTCACAACTAGGAAAGTGTCATCCGCATTACTTTCACCCAGAGAACTATAATAAATTAGTAAAAGCATACGAAAACAGCAAAGGAACTACGCAACACATGAGCTGTTACGCACCCATCAATCAGGATTATCGGGTAGTGGTTTCTGGTCAAATTTATGGAATGGATTAAAGACGGGAGGAAAAGCAATCGGTGTTTTTTTTAAACTAGCCCGGACGACCAACTATCGGAGGGGGTAATCAGTTGATTCTGATCGGCATCAGAATCGGATGAATCATCACTATGATGACTGATCCAATCCTCCCGGTCTTGTGACCGGTCGTCATGTGCGATAGAATCCATGTTAAATTTCATCTCACCTTGTGTACCCATTGATCTTCGATGGTTACACTCACTCAGGTGGACACTAGATGAGAAGGATGACTCGAATCAGGTCCGAGGATGTGGCCTTTTTTGAGACGGAGGTGTTCACGGGTGAAAGTCTTCACCGGAGGACGAGTTAGTGTCGATATTTACTTAACGTATCTAAAGGCGCTGATCGGGAAACTTTGTCCGATCAGGCCAGCCAATAAAACAAGAGATAACGAGATAACTCGACAACCCACGATAAAACCACGATCTTCTACTGTAAACCACAAATGTTATCTCTACGAAACCTTTCCAATTAATATAATGTGTTTAAAACACGTGCGCGTGAGGGGGGTGAGGGTTGAAACCTAAACAAATCCCGTCCGGGGTCTTCCTGTAAGCCAAAATACGTCTATGCGCGTCTTAACCGGGGAATAAAGTTGAGCTACAGGGGCCTAGTTAACCCTGTGCTCCAAATGACCGGGACACGCGGTGGAGCGACTCTTTGCTTACGGGGTAAATTCAAACCTGTTATTATATATGCAATGTCTAATACCTAATATACCGTACACCAACTTATGTGACCCACCTCATACTTCAATCTTGATCACCTTACCACAAAGTTGTCCTGGTACCACCATAAAGCAATATTCAACGCTTCTTCAACCTGATCCGTGCCACTTTTGACCGATCTTCAGCCGACCCTGATCACGTTATCTGAAGATCTTCAACCTTCAAGAATTAGCACGGAACCCGCTCGAGATTGGCCTCTTGGGCGTTGTTTATCCGATTCAACACCGATCTTGGCTTAAACTTTCTTAACACCTGAAGGATGATTTAGGGCTTATCCAAGCCGGTTCAGGACCGGCCCGGGAATCAGGTCGAATCAGCCCCAAATCACTTCGAACCATTCAGGATCACCCCGATATCGACATCTCCTGCTCGCACAACCCTGTCTTCGACCTCCATTATATGTTCAACCGCAGGTTGAACTAAATCGGCAATCCTCCTAGAGTCGGACTCGATCTGATCTTTGAATGCTGATTCGGAGCAAGTTCCTTGGCCCCTACCGCTTGTTTCAGTTGATATGCCCCATAAAGCTCACCATTGCACACATTGGACCCCGTCATACAATTGTTTTCACACTCTAGGGCGGGACTAAATCGTTCGGCCGGTCTCAATATCTCATCAGCTCGAACCACTTGGATCAGCGATGATCCACTCCAATGACCAGGTTCTACCGCGCCTGATAGATCAAATCGTCCATAACACTGCTTATCACATGTGTCTTGACCTGTCCGATTTCGCACGAACCCGGTCCAGTATCTGGATATTCACATCCGATCGTGATATTTACTGGTCCGTTGTTCTCTGGGACAGGGTGTGACATCGGCATCATCTTGTTTTTTCTCCACGTTTTACGATAGCCCGTTATCACTTATGTACCATCCTGAGTGGAACCAACCAGTCCCACCCATCAACGGTTGTGTCTTGATGGGTGTTCCCACAGCCACCAATCAACAGCCGTATGTGGACCACTTACTCCTGATTTTTGTTGAATCACTCTACCACATTAGAGAAATTTTGCACAGCGTTCGTTATCTTTATCGTTTTACCTGTTAAAATACATTTATAGGCTGGAGAATATAGAATGATAAAGGTTCCGTTCTAAAGATTTAGGCCCGTGTGAAGAATGAGTCTTTATCATCAAAGGTGAGTACCATGGCTGAACATTTTTTTGTCATCGACGGTACTCGAGAAAAGAAAGAAATCTCTTTGTTCGTCCTATTGAAACGGACATGTCAGTAAACATCCCATATCTTTAGCTGGTTCTTAAATCACTTTGCCTTTTTCCGCGGGGCCGAAATGTGGACGGGAATATACAGCGTTGGAAGCCTAATTACTATTATTGCCGGGGCAACGGAAGATTAAACACCAGATGATCGAAGCGCATGATGTGCTGCAGTACTGGTTCGAAGGCGAGCGCAGGACGAGGAAGAGTGGATAGTGGATCTCAAGGCATACCTTAAAGGGGAAGTGGATCTTGCGGGGCTACATCGCTGCAAATGCTAGATTGCAACATTTACGGGAAAACGCCTTGGACGAAAAAACATCTTTTTACCGTGAAGTTTATTTTAGAAAGAAATTTATTGGATAACGAGCGCGAGATTCGAAAAGGCACTTTATTCGTGCCATGGACATTTCTTGAAGCGGATGCAGCTCCTAAGTATTCACATTTTGCTGTCTCTATCGGGAGTGTTGATTTCCATGTAATACGTTATTTGTTGTATAAATTGAAGAAAAACTTGAAATTTTACGATTGTGGCTGTCCACCTTGACTATGGCAATCGTCCCAAAAGTGGAGCCGAATGTGACTATGATAGACGTTGGTGCGAACGTTTTAACATCATTTTCCACGTTTGACGGATCGATGAAGTCAATCGTGTAGCTTACTTGGATCTGGTACATGATCCAATTTATGACCGGCAGCAGTGCATACCGATATGTCCCTGAATGTTGCAGTAATAGGAAAATCAGGGCGGTCTTATTTTTTAATTTCTTGAACTCAAAACCACGCGGCATCCTCATGGGGGTCACCGAGAATGATGTCGTTTTTCTCTATATGCTTCTACGAGGTCGTCGTCATGCCGCAGCTTGCTGGTTGATGCGTGAGTATCCGGAAAGGCCACTTGTCCCTGAAGTTCGATTTCAACTGGACAAGTTAACTGACGCGAACAGTCGGCTTGACTTTCGCTTCGACGTTTCGGGAATAAGAAGCTGGTTGTTCTACTCCATCTTTCTAGTGTCGTTATCACTAGTGAGCGTGATCGTGTCTCGGGCGTTGAAGCTCTTTATATGACACTTAACCGTCTGGCATTTCCGAAGCGCTACCACGACAGCATGAGCATGTTTGGTCGCTCGGCAGCTTCCAGAACAAGAATCTTCCTACATGTTATCGACTTTCTTTACTTTCGGTGGCGCGATCTCCTGTATTGTTCACTTGGTATTGTGAAAGATCGTATTCAAAGCTATTGCACCGCTGTCTCCGACATGGGTGCACCGCTAGACGTCGTCTACGGTTTTATTGATGGAACTAAGATTGCAACGTGTCGCCCTGGTCCGACTCCTGATGGCGTTGACCTCCAACGTGCCGTCTACACTGGCCACAAGCGTGTCCACTGTCTCAATTACCAAGCCGTTACATCTCCGGATGGGCTGTGCATCCATTTCTGGGTCCCCATGGAGGGTCGCCGTCACGACATCGTCATGTTACGTGAAAGTAAGCTCGTCGACTTCATTGATTCGCACGAAACCACTTTTTTGGGGCGTTTTCTTTACGGTGATCCAGCATATGGTGTGTCACACTGTCTTCTCAGTGGTTTCAAGGGAAATCTTACATCTACGGATCACGCCAATTTCAACAAGCATATGAGTTCAGTTCGAGAGGCTGTTGAATGGACGTTTAGCCAGCTGAAAAGTCAGTGGAAATTTATTGATTTTAAAAAGCAGCAAAAGATTCTGATGTCTCCTGTCGCTTCAGTCGTGGCTGTATGCATGTTGCTCACTAACTGCCAAACATGTCACGAAAATGGTAACCAGATCAGTGTTTATTTCGATTTAGCACCTCCTACTCTTGAGGAGTACCTAAATTCTGAGCCCGGAGGATGGCCGCAGTAAATCCATTAAGAAGAGCCACCATCCTTTCGTTCTCCAAGCGAGCAAGTTCCAAGCGCTCTTGTCGATCTGCCTGTCGCTCTTCCCGTTCACGCTCCATATCGATTTTCATCAACTCAATAAACTGGAATAACTTTGAACGTGTTGGCTTCTGATCACTTTGTTCCTCTCCCGATTTTGGCGCAGTCACTGGAGCGTTTCAAGCGCGACACGGCAGCGATCCGGACCATCTGACCGGCCGATACCATTTTCTCGTTCTTGTCTTTTCTGTGTCGAGGCGCTCGCGTTCTAGACGAAGATGCTCGTTTACTCGACACGTTAGCTCGTCAAGTAACTGTTCTTTCTCACCGTACGTTTCTTCGACACCCGATGCAGCTGACGCCGCCTTGTCGCTTAGTCGGTGTTTATCAATAAGCCGATTAAAACGCGCCTGGGCTGTTTTGCCTGTGACCTTTCGCACTCCAAAATGTGGTAGGAGAAGAAGTTTCGTAACGACCTTATCCCACGCGTCCATGACGCCGCCTCGTGGCGCCTCAAAAGGCAGATCGGAATGCGTCTCTCGGAGGAGCATAATGTCGTCATTTGCCGTAAAGTTGCGTCGCTTTGTTGGTGTAGGTTCCTCCATCCTGACCTGGTACGTCAATAGCTGTGGATAACAAAGTGTAACAACCAATCAACTATTGTTTAATTGTTGGCCTATGATAGCCAATCTCCGATAATAAAAATTGCTATAATTGATCTTCACAGCGAAATCTTTTTTCCCCAAATTTTTATCTTTATCGTAAGCGGCAGAATAACCACTGAAGGTAAAGATAAAACTGTAACTGCGAAATCTCGCTATTAGCTTTTTTTCCTATATATCTCTTAAATTTGATACGCTTGCTCAACTTTGAGATCTTCTCACAAAATTTCGAGCGCTTATCAGGGACTCAAACAGCTTTCTCACATCACCTCAGATAGTGCTGATACATGGTATCTCTCTCCACGCAAAATTGGCCTTTTGATTCAGAGTGCATGATTTGATTTAAGTTCATTGACATAATTTACAACGCCCTCGTTGCTAGCAGTTGTCATTGAAGCATAGATAGGAGTTCTGAGGAAAGATTTTGGCTTGGGACTGGCAAACCTCTTCAAATATGTGTAGAATTTGTTTATCTCATGCTTATTCTTGATCACATCATCAATCAGCTTGCCATAATAGACCTTGTTTTTATGCCGTTCCGCTGGATTTGTTTAGCCCCTCTGCCGGAGAGTCATCAATCGCTGCTTAAGAGATAAGACTGGTGGCTGTGTTTGCTGTTGCAATTGGAGGTGGTACCGAAGAGGTCCCGCGGGAACAACAGGATGGGTACCACTGTCTGCATGTAAGCTTTAGTGTCAAGCGTAGATGCAATGTCTCAATCAGGACGTAAGGACAGTGAAGAACGCTAGAAGCACAAGGGCCACACAAATAACGTTATACCTTTTGTTTTACCATTTTAAAATGAAGTAACCCATCTAACCGGTTAACCGCCGCATCCCGCTCGAAATGACTCTTACGGCTCGTGTCACACCTTCCGGAATTACACGCTCGCAGACGGCAGCAGCGTCGATCTCACTAGGCCCCCACCTTCTGCAACAGCTCCAACGGCACAGTCTCCGAGTATCACGTCTGTAGGTCGCACTACCCCAGTCATGTCCAATAATTTTTCCAATGAAAACAATGACGACAACGGTATCGGAGGAAGTGGTCACGACCCCGATAGCTCCGACGAAGATAACAATGACAAGGATGAACCGACTCAGTCAGTTTCTGCACAAACGACGACTTAGGCACCGTCATCAGTCCTCCGCAGACAGTCCGACAAGCATGAGATCAATCACGAAGCGTGGTTGACCATCGTGAGCTTACTGTAGCTCGTCTTCGCTGTGGAGGCAGACCAAACGTTAAACATCTCACGATTGACAAATTTACCGGCCGGCTAGCAGCGGGCAGTTTGACACCGGCATAATCGATTGTTGGAGTCGATTCAAAGCTCAACTAATAACGACTCCCATTCGCGATGGCACCGCTGGTCAGAAGAAGCCAAAAGCAGTTTGTTGCTCTCGTGCCTCGACGATGAAGCAGCAATTTTGCATGATTAATAGTGGAGATCTACTGCCGATATGACTATAAATATGTCTGAGGTGATACTTCTCGGTCGATAACTAAGCTGACCGAGACCCTCATCCGTCAACGCATCGTATATTACGGCATGGATGTCACGGAGTCGTACGAGGCGCACGCTCATCGAATCAAATACGTAGCTGCCAACTTGCCGGATGGCATCGAGCGCTAGTCGAACGCAACTGCTGCTCTCTCTCTTTTGTCCAGTAGGCGTTACCTCCGAAGCGTGAGCTACTCGAAAATTTTGTCGATGAACGCCGGATTCAACGTATGCCGGCTCTTGTAATTTGGATAATCTTGTGCAGTTTCTGGCTCATCTGGCAACGGCGCTCGGTGGTAAACAAATCATCGCCAAGTCAATCGATGAACGATCGAGCAAAAAACACACAAGGGCAACCGGTCGCTGCGCAAGCACTAGCTGCTGCACCTTAGTGGACAGAAGGCGCAAGTTGCACAAAGCGCAGGCATGACTGCGACCGGCGAATATATCCAACCCAAATTTGTAAGCCCTAACACCAAGTGTCGTGCCCGCCGAAAACTTGGTCATATCTCCTGGGGCCCGTTATGTCCAGACTACAACCAGCGGACACCATTGATTGCTGCTGCGGCAAAGGCTGTCAACGAAGTGTCCGCGTGAGGAGACGGCGTCGGTTGGGGTCATTCTGGAGTCCGGCGCATCATACCATCTGATGGTCAGTTCTCCCATCTTCATAACACACGCACAATATTTCCACCGAAGCGATTTCAAGTCGCTAACGGACAATCCATGTCGATCGCAACAAGTGGAGTTTTGCAGCTGCGTACTTTAATTAATGGTCAGACTCACCAAAGCGTAATTCTCAACGTGTTTTATGTTCATGAGTGCGACTTACAACTTACCGTCGTTCTTCCATTGTTATCAATAACCGCCACAAAGACAGGACATGTATAAAAAGTGTATACCCAAGCGTATAGTTCTAGAACAGTTTGTTTCAAAACGATCTGATTTTTTTTCAATATGATCAATGTCGCATATTTGGGATTTTGCACCCAATAGAATCACATACTGCTCTTGTGACACTGGATGTGAGCAAGAATGGCAGTATGACGGGGGGAAAGACACGGAATGATTCGCGTCGAGCAGGCCGGTGGGATGAGAAAGCAGTCGAAGCGCTGCAACAGCAAGAAGACAATTTGATCAACGAGTTGCGTGCGGTAGAGCGACATGGGGCGACGTATACGAAGCTACAGACGCTGCGGTCGCAATTGGAAGGATTCGAGCGTCAACTAACTCGTACACGAGCCGACTTGGCCACGTTGCAAGCGAAACGACCCAAGCTTCAAGCGCGAATCGACGAGGCCACGCAACGTGTGGCTCAAGCGATTGCGCCCGAGATTCACAAGTATAACGCCGCATTAACGTCTCGTGAGAGCAAGATTACGGCGCTTCGAGAAGAGATTCATGCTGTCGAGGACGAAATGTTTGCAGACTTCAGTCAAGCCGTTGGCGTCGAGAACATTCGTGTGTATGAAGAGAAGGTGTTGCATCGACACCACCAAGCGCTTGCAATGCATCGGAAAATCACGGAACACGAAGCCAAACTGCGTGCACAGGTACAGTACAAGAAGAGTTGGCTTTGGAATGAATCAAAAGACTGATGAGGAAGCGATGTTGTTTGTGTGGTTTGTCGTGTGGTAGATTGAGTATTTGCAGTCCCAAGACTTTGAGCAGCCCATGCTTGCTACAAAAGATAAAGTCAAGCAGGAATCCCAGCGGTTGCAACACTTGAAAGAAGAAGAAACACGGCTTTTGAAAGCGAGAGACCGAGGTACGAAATGAAAAGAAGGCGCTAGAAAAAGCGCATAAGACATTGAATGCAAGTGTCGAGGAGCTCGAGAAAGAGTTACGGGAGATTGGCGACAAGAAGGCGAAATACCATGAGCGGAAAGACAAGCTCGATCGCCGTCTGGCGTCCGAAGAGACCATTTTGGAACGATTAAAGGACCAGAAAGCTGAGATTTTCAAACGGGCGTCGTTGGATCAAGTCAAATTGCCAATTGTCGGTCGTGAGTCGAGGCCAAAGGCTCCCGATGAAGAGATGAAGGACTCGAGCAGTCTTGAGAACGTCGAGCTGGTTCTGGGAACCGAGGTACAAGTGGATTTTTCGACGCTTTCGAACGCTCACGTTGTCGTCGATGATGATGACTATGATGCAAAGAATAAAGAGTATGAAAAGCAGATTGGCGTGTTGCTGAGCGAGTTGGAACGGATGCAGCCGAATATGCGGGCCCTGGACAAGTTTGAGGTGATTCAAAGTCGCATTGGCAAGGAAGAAGAGGAATTGGATGGAATTAAACAGCAATCGCTGCAGATTGCGGCACAGTTTGAACAAGTGAAACTCGCTCGCTATGAGCGCTTTATGGAAGCGTTTCAGCACATTTCGAGCGTCATTGACGCCACGTACAAGCAATTGACCAAGAGTGCGAAACATCCCCTGGGGGGCACGGCGTATTTGAATTTAGAAAATACCGAAGAACCGTATTTGGATGGCCTCAAGTACAGTGCCATGCCCCCCATGAAACGTTTTCGTGAGATGGAGCAACTCTCAGGAGGCGAAAAGACGGTCGCTACGCTCGCGCTCTTGTTTGCGATTCACAATTACCGTCCCACGCCATTTTTTGTGCTCGATGAAGTGGATGCGGCGCTGGATAATGTCAATGTGAATAAAGTGTCGACGTATATCGCGAGCTGCGACTTTCAGTGCCTCGTCATCTCGTTGAAAGACTCGTTTTATGAAAAAGCGGATGCACTTGTGGGCATTTGCAAGGACATTGCCATGCAGCAATCGAGAGCAATGACGCTCGATCTCACGACGTTTGGATAACGACGCGTCGATAGGGTACGTACGTTATTGCTTGAAGTAAACGTTGTGTTCTTACATTATCTAACTTGAAAAAAAAAATGAATTTTTTCTATCATGGTTTTATTATTAATTGATCCACTCGGCTCTTGGTGATTTTAATACTTGGTGTGAAGTTTTCCTTCTGCCAGCGGCCAGGAGATACCAAAAAATGGCCAACAACACTCAAAACCACAAAACGCACACTCGGGTCTATGTCTTCCTGCAGTTGTTTCACTTTGCGAATGTAATAAAGTCGTTTGTATTATCCAGGTAAATTCATACAGTATGTATGTACCCACGCGTCTTATGCTGATCGAGGTCACTTACACCATGATTAAGCAAGTCATAGGTAATTCTCTGCACAAACGCTCGTAGAATGTTATGCTACGACGGCAGTGGTCGCCGTTTCCATAGAGATACAGCACAACCCCACTGCCGCTACCAGACACGTCGTTGAGCACATTATACTTTACGTACAGTGTACTGCAATGGTGTATTACACCTAGCCCCTTAACAGACGGTACCTTGGTCATTTTGAAAAATGTTACGGTTGTTTTGAATCGAAACTTTTGGTCTGTATACAGCCCATTTTATGTACTGGTTGTTTTGAATTAAGCAATTGGGAAGAACGACCGGTAAAAGGTGTACATTATTGTCGATTTTCCGCCTTGTCCAAGCAGGTAATCACGTTTTGTTTGACAGGAACACCCGGACCGTAGCTCGAGGAAAAACGTGATCGCCAATTATACAAGCAACTGCGCAAAATGGGGTATATGTTGTTGCGATACCCGATACAATGTTCATCATAGTTGCCGATACTGCGTTCACCGCTGCAAATACTCGACAAGTTCCGCTCCCCGTTCTACACCGCCAACTTGGCCACCTCGGATACAAGTTGTGTCGTTCAGCTGCCACGTCACTGGGGGTTCGGGTTGCTGACGGACTCGATCCCTCACAATGTACGGAATGCGCACTTGCCAAAGTCACTGAAGCGCCAGCCCCCACGCAGGCGTTCGAGCTCCCAACAACAAGCGGATCGAGTTTGTCATGTTGATCTGGCCAGCCCCATCGATCGCGCATACGATGGGTCAACGTATTTCCTGGTTGCCGTCTGGCGGGGATACATCAAGGTGTTCGGTCTTCAACTAAAGACGAAGCAGACGCACGATCACAAACTTCGTTGCGTTTGCGGATCGACAAACGAATGTTCCGGTCAATGGTCTTCAACTGAATCGAACCGGCGGAGGAGGTGAGTTCCGCACGGCAGACTTTCTTGATCTCGTCTCACAACAAGGGTGGCTTCGCCATCAACGCACTGTTCGGTATCGAATAGTAAGAACAGTGTGGCTGAACGCGCCATTCGCACGGTCACCGAGATGGCATGTACAATGTTACTCGACTCCAAGCTTCCTCACTATCTGTGGCTTGAAGCACTTTAGCACGCTGCGTATATACTCAACCGGGTGCCGCGTTTAGGATATCAGTGCTGGCGCATGAACATCTTTTTGACGTCAAACCAACCATTCGTCATCTGCCAGTGTTTGGTCAGTCGGTTGTCATTCGCGTGCCAGAGCCAATCCCGCGCAAGCGCTTCCGGTTTGATGGTCGTGGCAAACTGGGCGCATTTATAGGACTCTCAGAGTGCATAAAAAGTTACCGTGTTTATGTTCCCGGTGATACTCCACGCATCAGCGAAAGTGCCGCCGTCCTTGTCCTCGACAGAATGCTGCATGTTGACGTAGTTCAGCCAGCGGATGGTGTCGAGCCACCAGGGGAGGGGAAGACGGCTACGAAGAACTGACCGACGGAGCGATCAAGGCTGGCCTCGAAGATCCAGCAGAACCACGACAATCAACTCGACGACCGCCGGCTGAAGCACAAGAAGCTACGAATTTTCTGTGGACCACGCATCTTCAAAGACAATTTGTTTGAGATTGAAAGGCATAGCACTGCACGGCCGTCGACAGGCTGGGCGTGAATGGAATCAGGCGATCGACAATTTTCTGCAAAAGTACGGTCTCGAACCAACGACTGGCGATGCGTGTCTATACTCAAAGCCGGTAGCGGGCAGTCTACTCCTTGTTTGCTTGTATGTCGATGACATTTTGGGAGCCCACAAAGAAGAAGAGCACTTGTTGCACCTGACGGTTGCGCTAACGTCAAATTCCAGGAGAAGAACATGGGCAAACCGCAACAATTCGATGAAAATTCGACGGGACGGGAGAGCATCCAATTGTCTCAGAATACATACATTGAGGAGCTATTATACCGATTCATCATGGAACACGCAAAGCCGCATGTTATACCAATGACACCAAAGACTCGTCTTGACACCCTTACTAACCAACCGACAGCGGAAGAACAAGCCCTACCGAGCCGTAGAGTCTTCTTTATCTTGCACGCGTATTAAGACCCGATCTGGCATATTGAGCTATCCAAAATGATGTGTGTAATATGTGCAAAACACTAAACCTTTTTATGCGCTCGAAGTGTGTACCAAACGTAGAAGCACTGTCTGACATAGGTTAGCTTTGGTTACATCGCGTGTCTCGATTTGAGAGGAGATGACTCGAACCTAATTTCGGATCACTAGGATTATTCCTAAAGTTAAGTTAATTTAATACTTGCGTAGTTCGCTCGCTTCGCTCACTGTTTGGAGAATACAGAAACGCTTAATTTTCATATTCACATTTATGAATTTTTTTATGACCGTGATAAGCCCACCCACGAATCGTACACCACGGTGGTGGTACCCGCTGGTTACACGGATCACTTAATAAGAGCCATTTTGGTACCCGATATATGGTACAATGTGCTTGTCAAAAGTTGATGTATGTCTATACCGGTATTCTCATCTGAGCCAAAAGTTTAGTTTAAAGCTCGTCGAGCATTCTTCACGCAGGTTCCTTTTATACGCTAATTTTGGCTTGCTGAATTTCTGGACGTGCTGGCTGGCAATTTACCTGAAGGGGTCGTAGTTGTGAGTGCTCACACAGGGCTTATGAACGTCACGTCGTTAACGTATACGTGTATTACGGGGTTTGTCTCAGATCGTATTGTTTTAAGTGCGATATAGGTGTAAGACTTTATATTAAACAATGTACAGTGAGTGGAAATAAACCACAACGCCACTCAAAATCGTTGTACATGCATGTTTTTACGATTTCTAATTTCGTACTTTACCGAAAAGGGGTATGTTTTAAGTGTAAAACGCTAACGTGTTTATGGGTTATTCTTTTTATTATGGGCCTGTTCGGCAACGCCCAATTTGCGATTTTCTGCACATTTTCTTACCCAATGCCGATATGCTACTTTGTCAAAAATCGCGGAGTGTTCGGCACGCCATATTTGGGTCCAGAAATGCTATTTAAAAATCGCCGAATTCGGCGATTTTAAAACGCAATACCGATGTTGGAGGGGTAGCCCTTGACACTGCATATTTTTAATGACTATACAAAATTTGTTAATTAATCCTGCAGAGAGATTTGTACTGGGAGGCAAGCGGGGTGGCTGTGCTATTAAATACCGACTACTAGAAAGTGGAGTAGCAAAAAGTTACAAATATGGACTGGGCTCGCGTGGACATATCGAGTGTTTATGTGGCGCCGCTTGTTGACCGCGTATTATTGCTGCCCCCCCCCGCTTTGTACACGAAGGTGTCAAACGACGATGAAGGGCTTCCGGATTTGATCGTACGATCCCTATTGCACAATATAACTATAGTGTTTTCGTTGATTATGCTTGCTAACATTGCTGCTGATTTTCGTGGGACGAGTATGAAAATCTAGACTGGAACAATATTTTAGCCGGAAAAGTAGTGGTCAATGCGTACTGTGTGCGCAAGGGACTATCACGTAAAGCGCGGCTGTCAGTTTACCTTTTTAAGTACATTCGTAAGCATCCCAATTGTAAGCAAGGCGTTGCCTCGTATCCTTGTGGTATTCACATGGGATGCGTTTGATGAAGGCATGAAGCAGTTTGGTACTCCTTCCGTCAGCGTCTAGATTCGTGTCTTTCGGAAGTGAAGCAGACGCTTGAAATGAAGAAAAATACGTGGATATTGAAACCAAGTGCAACTAACAAGGGCTCGATTACGATGGACGACGCCCATGGCGAGGTGGACGGCTGGATGATCTTGGTGGCCATCAGTCCTTTGATAAGTTCCGATAGCTTTTCCCGATACTGGGGGGGGCGACCCTTCGGCAACTTTGCGAAACTGGCTTTGCGTTCTTCACATCGATGTCGCATACCTCCCCGTGGGCGGCCGGAGGTAGTGCATTACCTGGGCCGATCAGCAGATGTCTCCTTTTCCATATGATATCCTTTAGCATGCTGAACTTCTCTGGAGTATTCACGTCTGGGTCCCCAACCTGTAGATCGTTTATAGTAACCGCTGACGGGCAGGGAGTCACCTCAGGTAACACTTCCATCTGATCTTCCATGCCTTCGACATATTTGTCGTCCCCTTCGTGAATGCAGACCTGGTCGGCTTCGATTAATTCCGAATCCGGGTCAGGTGGTTTCCATCCTGGATTGCTTCGGTTAATTTCCGAATCCAGGTCAGGTGGTTTCGCATCCTGGATTGCTTCGGTTAATTCCGAATCCGAGTCAGAATTAGTCGATCCAGCATCATCCTGCTCACCGGGCAGGCCAGCATCAGAGGTGGCCGCACATGTGATTCCGACTTGTCTCCTCTCCTGATCCAGCTGTTCAACTGTCTTAGACAGTGTGGGCTAAACCAGTTCGGCGACTGGGGCGGTATCTCGATCGGCACATTTAGCCGGATTCGGCGATGGCCGGCTCCGCGTCAATATTCTAGAAGGTCTCCGGTACTCGAGTTTAGCCACCATTGGAGCCTGATTTCCTCCACAGTTTCTTCCTCACTGACCAAATCTGTAGTTGCCTGGTAGGCCAGGTTTTGCCACTCGATATAGCGTCTTGAACCAATAGTGACAAAACCTGGCTGGCAGGCACTTTGTCCTCGGCCAGCCACATTCCAATGATGATGTCCTCATGCAAGGTGAGGAGCTGCTATGGGATGTTGGCCACGCTTAAGTAATCGAGGTGACGTTCTCCTTTAACGAACGAGGGCACCCAACACTCGCCCCTAGTCAGCCATAGCTTACGCTGCCTGTCGTGTGGCCACACAGTTACTTCCATCGTCCTTCCCACTGGCACCGTTACAAACAGGCTTAACTTGAGGAACTTGACATGGGCACCGTATAGAGGCCGCCGGCCAGCAAGCGGGATCTGCACCTCGTCAGGCAACGTCAATATATCATGAGATAAATCCAGTCGTATGCCGGCTGGAACCATAAAATCCATCCCCAGAATTGTATCCTACCCGGCTACCCAGGCAGTGAAAGTAGTACACCAACAACCCAGCCATCGGTATCTTAACTCTCGTTCTTCCTTGGGTTATGTACGAACTTTATCCAATTGTGGAGGAGCCGATTTCCAAATCCAGGACGGAAGTCTTTGGCGGAATCCGGATACCCACTAGCCCGGACCAACTATCGGAGGGGGTACTCCGTTGATCCTGATCGCCATCAGGATCGGATGAATCATCACTATGATGACTGATCTGATCTTCCCGGTCATCCGACCGGTCGTCATGTGCAATAGAATCCATACTTAACTTCATCTCAACTTGTGTACCCATTGATCGGGGGTGGTTACACTCACTCAGGTGGACTCTTTGACAAAGAGGATGATTTTGATCTGGTCGGAGGGGTTGACCTTCTCGAGACGGGGGTGTCCTCGGGTGGGAATCTTCACCGGAGAATGAGTCAGGGTCGATACTTAACTTCAGTATCTAAGGCACTGATCGGGACACTTCGTCCCATCAGACCAGCCAATAAGAACGAGAGATAGCGAGGAACCACGAAAACCACGATAAAACCACGATCTTCCACAGTAAACCACAAACGTTATCTCCACAAAACCTTTCCAAATGATATAACGTGTTCCAAACACGTGCGCGTGAGGGGGTGAGGGTTGAAAACCTAAACAAAACCCGTCGGGGGCCTTCCGGTAAGCCAAAATGCGTCTAAGCGCAACTTAACCGGGAATTATGTTGAGCTACAGGGGTCTAGTTAATCCTGTGCTCCCAATGACCGTGACACGTGGC
This sequence comes from Sclerospora graminicola, assembly GCA_001887855.2. NCBI lineage: Eukaryota > Oomycota > Peronosporomycetes > Peronosporales > Peronosporaceae > Sclerospora > Sclerospora graminicola. The sequence continues at coordinate 1,103 of MIQA02009508.1, read as the reverse complement.
GGAGCGACTCTTTGCTTAGGGGGTAAATTCAATCCTGTTATTATATATGCGATATCCTATACGTAGTATACCGTACACCAACTCACTTCGATCCTGTTCGTTTCGTCGCACGGTTGCACCAGTACCACCTTACACATCTTTGTCGCACCTTCAAACTGATCCGTACCACTTCTGGACTGATTATGGTCAAACTCTATGGCCATCCTGATTCCTCGAAAAGCAGCCTGGAACTAGTTCGAGATCTGATTCCCAGACACTGTTCGCCCCATATTAAACCCAGCTTAACTGAAAATCCGTCTCTCTTCACACCTGGAAACTGATTTGGGGCTGATCGGCTCGGATCATGATCAGCATAGCGATCAGCACAGTGATCGGGGCGGTGATCAGGGCGATCAGTCCCATATCACCTCATTACACCTCAGGGTCATCACAACATCGACATTGCCAGTTCGCTCGACTGTATCCTTGACCTTCATCGCATGTTGGACCGCAAGGGTCGCACCGACTCAGCACTTCTCTTGAAATTGAACCTGATCAGACCTTCTTACGTTGATTCTGGATAGATCCATCGGCTCTCACCACTTGCCCCAGCTTTAGTGAGGCTCGTACGGCTCGCCACTCCATGTATCCGGCTTTGTCCTGTATCCGATCTTCACAGTCTAGGGCGGAGTTAAGTGACTCGGCTGATCAGGCCGAGATTTCCATATCACATTTGATTTCAACATCTGTATCATCCACGACTTATTCCGATGACCGGATTCTGCTGTTCCTGATATATTACTCCGTCATTAATGCTGTATATCAAGTTGGTCTAGGTTGATCTAGTCTTGCACGTCCACGTGAACTCCACCCAACATCCAATATCCCGATCGGGCCGTGACATTCGTTATTCCATTAATATCCGGGACCAGGCGTAATAACGGTATTTGGCTTATTCCTTCACACTTACAACATCCCGTTGTTGACCACCTTTCATAGTGTACGGGATCAGCCTGTCCCACCCGTCAAACGGTCCCATCATGATGGGTGTTCCCATCGTCACCAATCAACGGGTAGGTGTGGTCCACCTTATTCTTAACTTTTTGTCAGATCGCTTCACCACA
>MIQA02009506.1:0-17952 GCA_001887855.2 Sclerospora graminicola | reverse complement strand
GTGGTATTGAATCCGCTACACTTGCACTGATATGTGCATATATACATAAAGTGTTAATGTTTCTACTGAGGTATAGAAACTCTACCTGAATGTCTCTACAGGCATAATGCTTAGTGTCCTTGATAAAAGTAATATATAATTCTTTTTGCCTTCTTGCAAGCAAGTTCTTTCACTACCTTCACTACTTCTACGCGCAACGTGCTATTGAATCCGCTACTCTTGCACTTATATGTGCATATATACATAAAGTGTTAATGTTTCTACTGAGGTATAGGAATCTCTACCTGAATGTCTCTACGACATAATGCTTTAGATCCTTGATAAAAGTAATATATAATTTCTTTTTGGCCTGCTTGCAAGCAAGTTCCTTTCACTAACCTTCACTACTTTCTACGGCGCAACGTGCTGATCACTTTCAAACACCCAGCAAACATAACATCAGTAATTTTAATTTTAAATAAAATAACGACAAAAAAGTGATACTGAATTGTACATTATTCTATGCCATTTCGAGGGGTAGTGTTATGCTGTAGTACAACGTCTTCGGAGAGCACAAGCACGACGACTGTGGAAATAGAATGTATTAGATTAAAGTAGACCGGCCAAGCAAACAGGCTACTGATACGTTTAATATTGAATTAAATAACGTTAAACAAGTGATGCAAGTTTGTATTCATTATTCGATATTGTCATTTCGAGTGCTGGCGTTATGCTATAGAACAACTTCTTGAAGACACACAGGCACGCCGATTGTGGCGCTAGCATATGCGCGAGCAGAACAATGAGAACTTGCCTTCAAAGCTTGAAGCGTGCTATTTGTTTAGTGTAACTTATGTAATTTCAAAGATTCTACCAACCCGTTAGCTTTTTAAGCGGGCTGGGCCCACGAGTATTGTGCGAACCGCACCGGCACCGGTCGCTAATTGGCTTATGCAGACCTAATCCCCGTCCTGTGTGTGTTTATCGACACCCTACTCTGTTATTGATAGTGTTAACTGTCTGACCTTTCGCCTCCGTCTGTTAGCTCTAATTTTGCGAACTTGCATCAGAATACGCCGTATCAGGTCCACGCGATCGTCCCAGGGGGGCTGCCTCTCTTTTTGGTCTTGCGTGACTAGGGGATCCGGTGACACATTCCATACACGTTTTGCGATTTCCATTCTCAGATCCTGCTGCTGCGTCCCGGCAAACGGGTATAGTTGCCTGGGTGCTGTTGATGCTCTCTTGTTAGTAGTCTTCTGCCTTGAGATGAGCCATACTTCTTCATGATCCGAGAATATTCTTTGTGGATTTACCGCCACCTCTTCCACCCATCCTCAGAGACATAAAATCTGTCCGGTCGGCTCGCTTGGTGAGCGCGCCAGAATGTGAAATGTTGGATGGGATCTGAGTGAATGTCATCAAGTGCCGAAAATGCGCTCAATTTGCATCGAGAAGTCTTGCCTTCATTTGAAGCTTGATCAACTCCAGACTCTCCGGCTTTTCCTCTCTATGGCCTTCCATACGGTGCGTAGGTGGTGAGTAGACACAATTGAAATCTCCTCCCATATTGATCATATGTTTCCACGGCTCTAAGACCCTTTGTATTCCGTTGAATAGCTCCTCCCGTTTCTTGGGCTCTCCTGAGTGAGCGTACACATTAACAAGCAGCCAATTCTGGAATTCCACCATGATTAGCCGAGAACTCTACAGTTCCGGTAACCAAGGGGATGCTTTCTTAGCGACTGTTGGGTTTATTAATATTCCAACACCTTCTTTCTTGCTAGGTGCGTTTCCCCAGTATGGAAGTTTGGTGCTGTCTTCTGGTTCAGTCACATGCGACAATGGCTGTCCCCGTATTTACTGCCATGTCCTGTCAGCTTCTTCTGCTTCCTGTGCTGTGACTTAGTGCGTTTCTTGTAGGAAGATAACCTGCGATATGGGTGAGGACGTTTTCCAGCTCCTCATCCAGTTATCTCTTGTAAATCCCATCACATTTTGTGTGATAATGTGAAAATCATCATTTCTCTGTTCCGCTCGTCCGATTTCCGTTTTAAATTCTCGCGTACGGATCTGCCACTGTCCCGTGTAATTATCCATATCTCCGTATCTGTTTGGTGGTCCTTATTTCATTGGCGTGTCCTTAGGATCGGACTGAAAAGCACGGAGGCTCTTCGTGTTGGTGCTTGCCTATTTCGTCATGGGATTCCTGGCTGACCTCCAGAGCAGCTGAAAAAGACTCCATGAACGCCGCTAGTCTAGCTTATGCTCCCTTCTGGCATTGTTCCAAAGAATGTTCATAGCTGGCGTATCTCTGGTTCTTTCTCATGGTCTGGAAATGCCTGCGCAGTAATGTCAGGATCAAATCCATTGGAGAGTACTCTCCTCCGGCTAGTACTGCTACTTGTTCATCGAACACGTGTGCTACCAAAAGACTGTTCGCCAATGCCTTTTCATATCGAGGCGCTCGAAGTTTTACCCACTTTTTCTGGCCATACTTGCCCTCTTTGAGCGCTTCCTGGTCCGGTGTTAAGTGGCCCGGACCCGGGATTCCCAAGTTCGGAAACAGTGACTAGAGAGTCCTTTGACGTCCTTATTCTTGCCGATATCGATCATTTCACACCACAGCTGTGTGCGCCAGGCCGTCGTCACCTTGTTTAACAGGCTCTGATGTAGTGCATCCAGGAGAAACGGGGCGCAATTCATAGCCCGAAAGAGATGGAGTAATATGTTAGAGTCAGCTCAAATCGCATTTAGCCAGACAGCTTGACCCGCTGTAGCACTGACAAATCTAACTTTAGTTTGGTTCTCCCAAGTGCCTTTTAAGAAATTTCATTTGTTCATCCAGCTTTGTTGTCCCAGATTTTGTACTCTGAAGCCCTCCGTAATCGTTTGTTGTGACATCGGTTGGTTATCAATGGTTTGCATCTGATCCGCCCCACTCGGCAAGACGGTCTGTGCGCAATCCCGCCCTGCCACCCCTGGGCTCAGTCCTGTCTGAGGTTGTGACATGTGACCGGTCAAACATTGTCTGTCCGTCCGGTATTTCACCTGGAAGATGTGGATGGGTCTGGACTGGTGTCCGTCTACCCTTGTCCACCCCCCCCATCTTTGTTGGTGCCGGTTTGAAATCCGAGTCCTCCCTGTCGCTGCTATCCGCCACTGCGTAAACCACTTCGCCTTTTCCATCCAAATTAACCTCCGTCATTACCCTGTCTCTCACCCTCTGGCACCATTGCTGAAGGATAAGACCCGAAACTTGGTATTTCTTCATAGCTTGTTCCCACTCTTCCACGTGATCTGGTTTCAAAAAAGTCATAAATACCTTTTGTTTCATTAGGGATAATTTGGCCACCGTTTCTGTAAGAAAAAATAGAACCTCGGTCATTCGGCCATCGTTAGTCTTGATAATGTCGTGAATTTCCAATTTGAGCGCATGGTGAATAGTAGGTCCTTCCAGTTAGGGTTTTGTCCAATGAAATGGGCCTGTAATCCATCGCGTTGTTCGGGTCACCCTTTCTTTGTAAAGGAATAATTATAGCCTCTAGAAACGACGGAGGCGGTAGCACCCCTGATTAAATGTCGTTAAAAACCGTTTTTAAATCAGTCGTTCGCAAAATCTAAGTAAGAAGTCTCTAATAAATGATAAACACTACTAGCTACGCTGTAAGCCTCTAACTTGTCGTAAATAGTAACTTTTGCGGTGCTCGGTGTCTATTTCATTGTTTCCTGGTAGTCCTCTCCGGATTACCGGCGTGCTTCACTTACATTTATGTGTTCCATGCACTGGAGACAATAACTCATTCTCAATCCATCCACTCTGAGCTCGGGTTTGCTTTGTTGGTAAGTCCCTACCGCTTTCAATTGGGCGAGCGTTGTACTTCAAATTTTCCTCACAAATTCCCCTGTTGGGCTTGTTTGATGCGTGGAAAGTACTTGGTTTCTATACTTCCACAATTTTGCCCACCCAATAATACAAATGCCACACCAGATACTTTGTAAATGTGTGATTAGGTCGTCGTAATATTCGCCGCATCCCTCCATTATCTTTTTCCTCGCCTGACGGCTAATGTCCGGTGCTCGGGTTTCCGCGATTGCTCTGTCGACGTAGTTCGGCTGGTACTTCCCGCCCATACCAGCAAGACTATCTTCCAGAATTGCTGTGCCCTATCACAGGACCAAAGGACGTGCTCAATGCTATGATCAGCTTCCGCGCATGCGTTACTTAGAGGACAGCGGTGGTGGATCTTCCTATACTTGTAAAAGGTATTCAGCTGCATTGTAACCACCCGATAGTGAACCCATACTTGGTAGTCTGTAAGTACGTTGCCATGTAGCCAAAACTGGGTTTCGATTCCTTCTTGTAGGTAAATATTCCACTTATTGCGCTCCCGGCTTCGGGTCCATTTCTCCAATATTTCTTTTGTGCAATTTGCCAAGTGAGTGTGATAAACTTTCCGATAGCTTCCTCGTACCGTAACCGTCATTTTTTTTTGGTTGTATACCTTCTTGTAACTCCCATTGCACAGCCAAAATACTGGGATGGGGGTAGAAATTCCATAATCTTCCTACCCCTTCTTCTCTCCATGTGATTCCGTTTGTCTCCTGGTTAAGTGTTACGTGTATCGATCCGTCCTTCTCACTTCCTTGTATGCTACCCGAATGAGTCAGCGTCCAGGTCAAATGAGCCCACGACCGGCGGAAGGTGTGGTACTAGGGGCCCCGGGTCTCCAATACGCGCACCCACCGGAGGACGCGGGGAGTATATTATTAGCGCCGCGAGCCATTTAGTTAGTTTCCATATGGTATGGTTACACCGATCCACCGATGTCACGACCCACTCATATCCGCTCTCGGAACGTCTCCAGATGTTAAGGGAGGCGATGGTCCCTTGGTTAATCGTATTAAATTTTCGCGCCGATAAAATTGAACCTGAATCATCCATAATCCATGGATTGCCTGCCCAAAAATAGCTTCCCCAGAAAACCTTGTCTTGGTCTTCAAAGTATACTGGCTCCGAAAAAAGTTCCGGATCGACTTCAATACGAATTACGTCACCATCAATCAAACCTTTGTGTGACGAACCTACCGTCCTGTGTAGATCTCGCAGGAATGTTTGGATGTGTTCTTGGGCTCTTCGCCTTACGTGAACTAATTGTCCCGATGAACGTCCTATCATTCGCCTAAGAAACGAGAGAGTGTCCGGATTGCCAGTGCTGGTGAAGCTCCATAGATGCAGTCTCCCTCTATTTATCTGTGGCGTGATAGTTTGCAGCTCTCCAGTTCCATAAAGCCATGCCAGCCTGTAAATAGAGGAGAAGCCAACACGTAATATCTTTTTGCTGCTGAATTTTTAGGGCCACTGGAATCGATATTAGTCCCACTCCGCCCACTTTCCTTGGTAAGTATAGTAGAGCTGGCGAGATTTTATGCCTCGTCGTCTCCATCTGTAGACTGTTTGTCCAAATAAAGGATTTCTGGAGGTTGATCAAGGACTTGACGGTGTTTGGGGTCGGGCTGAACAATTTCGCCGTAAAACGGATTGCAGGCAGCAAAATGACGTTAAACACGTTCCAATGTAGAGTTTCCACACCTCGTTTCTGTCGCCATCCGTCTTCGAATAGATTGTATCCGTAACGCCCAATTGATGTACGTGAGATTTCCAGCCCCAAAGTCATACACTTAATATTTTATTGTTGCGGAATGGTCTAGGACCGGTATGTCCAATAGTGTTTTTAGGGCCTGGGCTTGATTTAGCAGCATGATTCTGCTTTTATCTTTCTGGATGTTCAGGCTTGGGAGCCTTCCAAAAGTGTCCACCGGTTCCATTACACGCTCAATATACTTCACTTTTTTTGAGAAAAATAGTGGAATCATCCACGAACGCTGAAAACCGGTGTTCTGTCGGAAAGCTGGAAAGCTGATACACCGGATGCTGGGGTCTCCATTGATCATCAGCGCTAGTGGTTCCACAGCCAGAATAAAAAGAAGTGGAGCCAGCGGGCAACCTTGCCGTATTCCGGACATTACCGGTATAGGATGCGACAACTCCTCATTAACCAAAAATTGTGCCCGTGCCGTGTGCCCTTGTGGAGTCCTTCCATCAATTGGTTAAATCTCTCATCAAAACCAAACTTACGTAGGGTCCAAAATAGGTAGTGCCGGTCTACCGTATCGTACACCTTGGCGAAATCAAGGAATCGTACACACGCGCCGTCTGGTAATCCTTCCTCCATGTTTTGATAGTCCTGCAGCTTTCAGCCGTTTCAACTTTTTGATCGCACGGGTGACCTCGTCTTCATCAATGTCGGCGAGCAGTGACTGATTATTTTATTGTCGCTAGTTATCTGGGTTCCAAGGTTCATCATAGTGATACGCCTCTTCGGTCTCATCCCCCACCAATTCTGTCTTTGTGATTGTTGTTGGACCGGTAACCGAGGATTGGATCCGGGAAACCGCTGACATCTCTATATCCTCTCCCGCTCGTACCCCGTCTGGTATAGCGTGATTCTGGCTTCGACGCATGCTGTGGTAGAAGGTGCTGTCCATGTTGACTTGCACACTTACATCCATCTGATGTCATTTCAATGTCCATACTCCCAATGCTGGTAATACCGGGTGCAATGTAGACATGCCGAGTAATGCGCCTCCTTAAAGAGGAGAATTATAGGTAGCTGCAAAGAATTGCTCCCTGCTGCTAACTTCAACTTCTGGATCCTTGCAATACCCACTTGTAACCCTAATGGATATTCCCGATTAGACAGGTATTTTTGTGCCTGCGCGGTCCTGACTTCTGGTTTGAAATGAATTAACCCCACCTCTGTGGATTTCGTGGATTGACTGAAGACAAAACTATCTCGTTGGAGAAATATGCTATAACTGCCTAGCGTGTCGTTACTGCCCCACGCGGCAGCCGATACAAACTCCGTTAATTTCAAGCCGCTTTCCGCGTATTGTGCTAAATATTTCCAAAACGCTTTTGCAGATTCCACGTCCGACATGTTTACTTGACCTCTGCCTAGTGATCGTAAAGTTTGTTTGCGAACCCCGGGCGGAAACTTGAGCTCGAAGTCCATAAGAGCTCTCACTATACAGCCTTGGTTTATATGTGAAGTTGTCTTTTCCAAAATCACTCCTGACAGAGCTAAGGAGGAGGTAATGAACGACCGCGTACGCCTGGTAGTTTCCGGTCGCTGGCGTCAAGATGGTATGCACCCCAATTTGCTGTAATGTTCCTTTCAAACTCGTTTGGTGGCGCTGGGGCCAACTAGTCGAGTCCCCCGGCTTATTCCATTTAATATGCCCTTCTTTTTGTTCGATTTCCAATAGGCCTTTCTCCAGAAAGCGTTGCGCTGTCCCTTCGGCTCTGGCAAGGTCGGGCCGCCCGTCCTTAATGCCCCTTAATTTTTTGGAGTCTCCGGTCTTATCCCGGTTGTTCCCTATCTTTCGTGATCGGGTATCGGCTAGCTGGTCACTCTTAAGTTTCCGACTTTCCCGGGATGGACCAGAAGAGTGTGTTTCACGATTGTTCCGTTGCTGTGACTGCTTCCTTTCCTTTTTCCTGTTAGCTTGGTTCCAGTTTTCCATCCGAGACTCCTGTCTTACTGTGGTAGTGGATGCCGGCTGTTCCGCCATAGCGGTCGGAGGTCCATGGTTGGTTACCTGGTTCTCTTGCTGCTTTGCCGTTCTACCTACGCTCTCTGAGTGGTTTTCCTGATTCATCCTATGTTGAGTCCCGTGTCTTGATTCATCCTCAAGTAGGCCCCCTGTCCGGAATTTATCTCCCGTTGGCAGTTCTCCGCGACCTCTGTCCATAACTGGTCCAGGTTACGAAAAATAGGTGCGGGGCTTTTTAACATACGGATCTCCTGAGCCGCAATAGTCAGGCACCGGGATTGGACCAGTACCCTAAATTCGGTGTGGTATTTGCAAAACTGGTGACCGACCTCACCGCACCAATTGCACTGTCCCCGACCCTTCATGTTGGGGTACTCAATAAGAATAATATGTCACCCCACCCAATTCCCACTACGTTGGTGAGCGCTTCCGGACAATGGTCCGCTTCGATGATTACCTGCCACTCCGTTGACGTGTCTGAGAAAGGACCCCTCTTATCCAAATCAACTAAGTAAAATGGCGTATGAATATGTGTTTTCAGGAATGTCGTTTGCAAAATCTTTGAAGAAGTCATTGTTCAGCCCATCGGGTCCATCAGCCATCCTCCTTCCAATCGTCGTATCACAAAAACTATACCATCATCAGTGATAGGACCCATAAGCATGTAAGTTGATAACGTTTCCAAATCGCTGTCCGCCGAAATAACCAATGTACTGCTTCCATTGGTCTATGAAGTTTTCTCCCAACTCGTATCCTTTTAACTTTGTCAATGTCATCGCTTGTTATACTGATCTCTTGTAACAAACATACCATAGAGGGATTGAGTCAGTTGGCTGGCTTTCCTCCGTCTTTGTTGAGCAACAAGTTTGCGGATGGTGTGGATAGCGTGAATCCACGTAGCCGATAAGGTATCCCATGCGTTTACTGTTACTTCTTCAAGGGTATGTGGTGTAGTCGCTCTCAGAAATTCCTTCTGAGATGCGAGCACCGACGGGGCCCCATATGACTGACTGTCGGAGGGGGTACTCCGTCCATCCAGGTCTTGATCCGATCCGGCATCCAGCCGGCTGGATCGGTCACTTCCATCACCTTGGTCGTGACGACTTGGATGATCCATGTTCGAAAAGCTCACCTTGTGTACCCGTCAGTACTGGCGGTTGCGCTCTCTTGATGGACCCTTGGGCGAAAAGTTAAAAGTCCGTCGAATAGGGAGACGAGGGTTAGGACTAATGTTGCTCCTGGGCGTAAATCTTCACCGGGGAGCAGGATTGGCAATATACCTGAATTTTGTATACTGCGACGGCTGGACCGAGAATTATCAATCGGCTAGCTAACCCAAAGATAACAAAGGGGTAAATCCAGCCGTGTACGTAATAGGGAATCCAAATGACACCCCACAATCTTCAACAGTAGGCCAAAACGTTACCACAGTTTTCAATTGAGATAAACCGTGTTCAAAACACGGGCGACTTGAGCTGAGTATACGCAACGCGGCGACTCCCGGTCAAGAGACTTCCGGTGGATGTCATCATTGATGGCATGAGCGGGAGCACCGTTTTCAGTGCTCTCGATTTAAGGGATGGGTTTTACCAAATCCTTATGCGTGAGAAGGATATCCCTCTCACGGCAGTAAGCACTCCAAACGGCATGCTTTGGGAGTGGATTCAGATGCCGTAGGGGCCTTAAAATGCCCCTGCCACCTTCAATAGATGCGTCACGCATCTATTGCGCTCGGTGCGAGAATTCGCACCAAGCTATTTTGACGACGTGCTCATCTACAGCAAGGCTGAACACGGGAAAACTGATGTAAATGTTCACAAAGAACGTCTACGTCAGGTGTTAGCTTATCCGTAAGCATAAGCTCTATGCAAATCTAAACAAATGCACCTTCGTTGCACCCGAAATACCCGGTCTTGGCTGATTTCTGGTGAAGAACGGGGTGCGCCATGATCCGGGAAGATCAGGGGATTGTTGAATGGCCTACGCCAAAATTTTTCAAGAAACTTCGTAAGTTCCTTGGGTTGTCGACATACTTGCACAAGTATTCGTGATTATACCGGCTTATTCCGACCTCTTTCTCAATTACTTAAGAAAGATGTCGAATGGCACTGGGATACCCAGTGCCAAGATGCATTTGATGCAGTCAAGCGTTGCTTGACTGAAGCGCCTTTCTTGGCTATAGCCGACAACGAGCGACCGTTTCACGTCGTTTGCGACGCGAGCGATTTCGCAATCAGCTGTGACTTGATGCAATGCAATCATGATGATCGTGATCGCGTGATATTTTATCAATTGCGTCAGTTGCGCCCAGCAGATCGCAACTATCCAGGGCATGACAAGGAGCTCCTTGCCATGAAATATGCACTGGCAAAGTTTCGGATCTATCTCTTAGGAGATAGGCCGTTTGTGGTTTACACGGACCATGCGTCGTTACGCACGGCCGTGAATTCGCCACACATCTCTCAAGGAGTGGCACGTTGGCTGTCATTCTTTGCCGAATACAACTTCACGGTTGAATACAAACCGGGAAAGTTGAACGTGATAGCGGATGTACTATCACGTCGGTCTGATTACGAGACGAAATCGTCTGTAACGGAGGCAACCAGTGCAAACGCAATACGTTGCACTGCTCTGTCGTCGGTCACTCGTACGACAGGTACGTCAAGCGTACGAAACAGACGAGGAAACTCGTCTGCTGATTGATTACCTAAGTAATCAATCAGATCGGAAGCGCAAGGAACTTCCAGAATTCCTTCGCGCTTGTGTGCATCGTTATCGATTGCACGATGGTCGGTTGCTTTATAGCACAGACCAAGATGATGTTAGTCGCATCGTCGTTCCAAACGACAATGATCTCATCAAATTTTGTTTGAGTATCATGTGGCACCGATTTCGGGGCATCAAGGTCGAGAGAAGACGTATGCTTCTCTCTCACGCGATTTCTACTCGCGTAACCAGTATAAATGAGTACGCAAGTACGTACGCGCTTGCGAGATATGCCAGCGCGTCAAGCCTCTGCGCACTCTGCGCAGGCTACCCTCCAATCTCTGCCGGTTCCGAGAGAGTGTTGGAAGTCCATTTCCATGGACTTTATATTCGGTCTTCCGCCCGATCATAGTCGGAAGACTGGTATAGTGGTCTTTGTGGGCCGCTTCAGCAAGATGGTTCATTTTGCTGCAGTGTCAGCGAATGTCACCGCTGCGCAAACAGCGCGGATATTCGTTGACACGGTATTCCGTTTTCACGGAATGCCGGAAAACATAGTATCGGATCGAGATCCGAGATTTACAGAACGTTTCTGGCAAGAAACGTTCTCTCTGTTGGGAACGCAGTTGAAGATGTCAAGTGCGGACTATCCGGAAACAGATGGGTAAACCGAACGCGTTAACCGCGTTCCAGGAGATATGCTGCGTTCATACGCGCATGCCTTCGAACAGTGGAGGGACTTTTTGCCACTCACTGAGTTTGCGATAAACAACTCGGTGCATGCTTCCACGAAACATACACCGTTCTACGTGAATGCCTTGAGGCATCCACGAACTCCAGCTTTACTTGGCGGTATGCCAAATCTAAGTGGAGGAGGGACCCGCTCAAATTTTGAGCGAGTCGATGTGCAAGTTGCAACCGCAACTTGCGAAGAGATTGACGAGTCTTCTACTGTTGACACAGTAGAAATTCAAGCAGCTTCAGTTGATACGGAATCTGCCTACGCAGAATATGTGTCTGCAGCAACGCTTGCAGACAAAGAAGACAGTCTGTCTACTGCTAATAAAGCAGTAGATGAATTCGTATTACAGCGTCAAGCTGTAATACGGTATGTAAAGGATGCATTTGCTTCTGCTTTTGATAAGCAGAAGCAAAATGCAGATAAAAATGGAAGGAAAAACACAAATTCCTTTCAAAAAGGTGAATTAGTTCTGTTTTCTACACTTAATTTACCTACACATGCATTTAGCTATTTCCCTACACGGAAGTTGGTCCCTAAATTCACTGGACCCTTTAAGGTCCAAAGCGTTAAGGGGAATGCCTATACATTAGACATTCCCACGGCCATGCGCTTACATCCAACGTTCTACGCTGGGAGGCTCAAGCCGATCTATCGTCTACGTCTTCGGACGAGACACATCCCCACGGCGAATGTCGTGCTTCTTCAAGTCTCCCAAGAGAGATTTGTAATCGGTTTCCAACCGATTGTGAGAAGCCCGGAGATTCTCAATCTCCGCCTTTAGTCGATCAAGATCGACCAGCAGAAGATCATTCTTCTGCTGCAGGGCCAGATGAGCGCTCAGAATGTTGCGAATCTTTTCACGAAGGGAACGATGTCTTCACAGAGTGAGCCATATCACCGCTCAGCTCAGAGCAGTGCCTCTCGAGCTTACGGAGCTGTGATCCATGCTCCGCAACAACGACGGCGAGGCAATTACCAGCCCGCGCCGGCCCTGATTGATAATCAGGAGGATAAAAGCTACTCAAACTCGTAAGAAGCATCAACACTAGGTGTTGATAAGTGGAAGGTATCACCACCAGGTGCTAGGGCATCAATAAGGCCCTTAACCGTAGCGGGTACTGAGTAACCTCGGTACCCTCGCAGCTCCATTTCGCTCAGACGAGGAGCTCGCTTGGGACAACAAGGGCAAGCCATGTGAGAAGGAACTCCGCTAGAAATTCCTTCTTTAATGCAGGTAAAATGGATAAACTTCATTTTCCGTGTACTTGAGCTCGCTTCACGTAATCGTCGGGACCTTTGTTGTAGTTTTCAACAAAGGCGTTCCAACTTTGTGTCAGGGCGTCTTTTTTTTATCGTCCCTGTTCTTGCGCGACCCTTTCCGGCTCGTGTAATAACGAGCCTGAAAGAAAAAGGTCAATAAAGTACCGACGTCTATCGTCGATACTCCTATCAAAGTGGCGATTACGAAGGTCTTCGCAATCATCAAGCGCGTGATGTATAAACAACGGGTATTGACAATCGCACTTGGTGTGTCCGCGACTTCCGGGCACTAACGTCCATGCTGGGGTCCAAAACCCCAATTTGTACGGAGCATGTGGTTCCGTATGACAAGACAAATCAGAAGCAGCGTAAGCCGCGTCTGCATGTTGTTTCTTGGCAGGTGGAGCGCCACCTGCCATTCCAAAGTCGTCGTCACGGCCAGGCGAGTGACGAGGACCAGGAGGAGCTCTATGCTCCTCATGCCACCGTATAACGGAATTGTCGCTATCGTAATCGACAGCGTCAGAATCCACCTCGCCATCACTTAGAGGCGAAGCAATTCTAGCGAACTTACGCTCGCTAGATTCATTGCGGAGGACGGTGACATCCTCACCCTCTTCTTCGGAGTCAGATGACTCTCCGAAGACAGAATTACACTTCTTCGCCACCCGCCCGACGGCAGGTGAAAGTGCAAAAGATGCCGCACCAGCGACATCTTCTCACCCTCTTTTAGACACTGCTTCTGCAGCGTCTACTACAAGAGACAATGGGCTATCGGCCTTTTCTTCGACGCTAAATTAGTAGCGTCAACATGCGATGTTGGCACCTCTGCACGTGATGCAGAGGTGGAGGCTGCGTCAGTAGTATCGGTAGCTCCCTCAAGAGCGCCGCCGCGTTTCTCGACCATTAGATACTTATGGTCGCTAGTGGTTATAACAAAATATCGTTATGACCAGCAAATACCACCATTCGATTGGCGAATATTACATTACATTATTGGCCAACCATCTTGAGTGGGGGTGATGTAATGGGGTACCATTACATAAGTGATAATTTAAGTAGAAATATCACAGTTCAATTTCAGACTTAATGTCTGAAATGTGAATATTGGATTATAAGTTAATATTATCCACCCTGAGAAACAGATTATGATCAAATATCGAATCTAAGAAGAGATCTAATTTAAAACAAATCTAATGATAAGAATATTATTAGATTAGTTTTATATTACATGTTTATATGATTAGTCTAGATCTAATTATAGTAGTTAGCTCTAAACCACTCATAAATATATCACTCTTAAACTTACCGTCTTGTAGCCACGTGTCGTAGTTATATATTTATATATAAAACCTAGGCTATTTAATTAATTAATTAGCCCAGACCTAGTTTAATCTAAATTAAACTATTGAGAAACAAATTACATTTGTTTCTAATCAATTTCACGCTTCCTCACTTGCAATTCTAACAGTGTGAGCCTGTAACAGCTAGCCTGTTACACCTTGCTTCTTCGACATTGCCGTCGATCATTGTCACGTATCCGCTTACACTTTTACGATCGGTCGCATCATTCGCATAGTCTGCGTCGGTAAATGTGTCTACACGCGACATGCTTGAATCTGGAGCCTTCGTAAGTAGACCGTAGTCAGATGTATGCTTCAAGTATCGTAATACACGTTTGGTTTGTTGATAGTGAGACCATTCGAAGTTCGAATTGTACTGTCCGAAGTGGCGTGTAGCGTGCGCGAAGTCTGGTCGGGTGCCCGACACTAAATACTGGATCGCACCGACAAATTCTCTATAAGGCATAGATCCTTCGTCCTTGGGCCGAGCTGTCGATACTGTCTTCGTTTCAGGAGTCGCCACACCATTGCAATCCGACATGTGAAACCGTTTTAGGATCGTTCGTACATAAATGCTTGTGATAGAAACACGGTCCTTTCCACGTAATTGATGTGCACGTCAATTCCAAGTAGGTACCGCACTTGACCGACATCAGTGAGCTCAAATAAATGTATCAGGAAATATGCGATTGCTTTGCAGGTCTCGGTCTCGTCGATGATAAGTAGGTCGTCGACATAGAAAGAAATAAGAGCATCCAGTACATCTCCCACTTGGCGGGCATATAGACCATAATCACTATCAAGGCGCCGGAACCCGACGTCCAAGAGTGCACGATGTAGTAATTGGTTCCACACTCGAGACGCTTGCTTCAGTCCGTATAGACTATTCATAAGTCGACACACAGTCGAACGGTCACCATTCTGACCGGGTGGTAATTCCATGTACACCTCTTCATCGAGGTTACCATGTAGAAACGCGGTCTTGACGTCGTACTGTAATACTGCCCAATTGCATCGTAGTGCATAGTATAGCCACACACGAATAGAGTCGTAACGCACCACTGCAGAGTAGGTTTCTTAGGGGCGTTCTAATAAAATGTCCCGGGACGGGACCCCGGGACGGTCCCATATCCTGAAACTAAGAAACGAACTCCGGGCAAGCCCGTTTCTGTATTTAATGCTACACGACGACGAGTCACACACAGGGGAACTATTGACTTCAATCAACCACGGTGTCAGGTTTTCGTCGATCATTAAATCATCTCGCAAGTATTTGAGCGAGTTGGGCCATATCCTGGACGCACTGGAGTGACTGCACGACGATTTCTTTCATTCGTGGATGAATCTGTGTGTCCCAGATCTCGGCACGATTCAATTTCGTCGAATAGAACGTCTTGAAGTCCTCCAAGTGCCACATTTTCCTTGACTTGCATCTAGCCATCTTCTGTGCCATACACCTCGTATAAATTTGTCGCTGTATTTCTGGATCGAGTTGTTCGTCAAGTGCACGTACTGGTCACTCAAGCCAGTCATCGAGTATTCCTCGGACGAAAAGCGTAAGTAGCAGTCGTCCTTGAACCAGATGGTGAGTGCAGTAACGAGCACCCATTGGTCGAATATCAAACTTGCGCTTGCACAGCAGCAAGAATTTTCAATGTACGTTTGCGTCACCCATTGGCACTCTTTGTTTCCGACCATGCCGGAAACCAATTGATTGGTTGCAGACGGAAACGATTCGTGCGATGGCGATGAGTTTTCAAAAGAAATGAAGTATGAGAAACAAGAGGAAAAATAAAACAAGTCAGGAAGCGATTCGTGGTGACGAATGGGATAAGGAAGAGGAGGATGAAGGCGTTGATCCTCTTTTGTAAAGGATACAAATTGAACTGATTCAACGTTGTTTTCGCGTGGATTAAAGTGCGCAGCCAACTGTGGATGAAGGAGGCTACGGGTTGCGTGATCCAACGCACGACAAAAACTCTGACAAGCGACGAGAAAATCTTTTGCCAAGGAGTTGACCCTATGAAGGATAACAAAACTTCTTTGAAGCTCCCATCCGAATTCAGAGGGTCCCGCATAACTGCAATCAAGCGTCAAGTGATTACTGCGTTTCATGGGGAGGCACGTATGACTGTAGCGCCGGTGAGAGATCTTTGATGAGATCTTTCGGGTCTTCGATTCCAATCGATAAAAGCACGAGATCCTTCGGGAATGAGCGCGCTTTACGCACTTCTTCCGGGATACTGCGTGCGACATTGCACCGAGCAACAAAACCAAAGAGTTGACAATCCCAAAGCTCACGATAATTTTAAACAACTTGGTGACGGTCAACAAGTGTTGCAAAAAAACGAGCGAACCCGTGCGGAAGCACACAACCGAGCCACAGCCGCGTGCCTGGGCGTCGTGGATCTTACGGTTTGGAGAATCCTCCGGCAGCAGTTTCGTGTAATGCACCGACTTGATGAGGGGTTGATCGTTCAAAACGTTTGCGATCTTGACGGGGTTCTGAGCTGCCAAGACGTGCAAACTAATCGTTTTGACACCATGCAACAGTCAAATGGCGCAAGGCCCGTGCTCTCAGTATTCTGATATAAAAAAATATCACGCCAAATCTCTGGATCTTTGGCAATGAAAATGCCCGGCATGGTGTTACTGTGGTCATTGATGAACTTGGTGGCCAAGTGCACAAAAATATCAGCGCCCAATTTGAGTGGATTCTGTAGAATTGGACTCATCATGGTGTGATCCACCGACAAAAGGGCGCCCACGGTGTGCGTAAGCTCAGCGATCCGTTTGATATCACAGATACGTTGCATCGGATTGGTCGGAAACTCCAGTGCTAACGCTGATCATGACCAACTTGGTCTTGTCCGAAAGAGCTTCGAGTAGGGTTTTTTCGGCCCATTTTCACCGGATAGATCCACGGATGCCATTTTTGTTGCGACTTTGCTCAGTAAAGCTCAGTAACCGTACGTACAGTTCCCCGTACGAGACATCCGAGAGGACAATCTCGTCACCGGCATGAGTGAGACGAGAAACAGCCGACAATGCGACCACGCCCCTTGTAAAAGCAAATTCGAGTTCGGCCATTTGATGTTTAATGCTGCGCGGGAGGGATTGCCTGATCTGGTGCAGTCATAAGCTCCAAAATTAGTGTCTGACGGCTGCGCATATGTTGATGTTTGATAAATGGGCATTGTAGTTAGGTAAATTGACTTGTGAATCAATTCATGGGAAGGTGTGAAGTACTTTTCCGAGGGCGCCTTCTGATTGGCGGAAAATGCGGACCAAAGGCATAGATGCCGGATGGCAGTCGCCGAGCGTATCTACCAGCGGCAGGACGGTGCCAGGCCTGGAATCGGGCCAGATGGGTGTGGATTGTTGGGCTAGCTAACCAGGCGAACCGGATGACCTCGGACAGTGGACAACCGAAGGGCGGATTGGTCGGAAGGTATGGGCGAAGGGTCCTGAAGGAGGTTGAGTTTCTTAGAAGACGGAGGGGCACTAGGGTCGGACGAGAAGCTGCCAAGGCTAGCGCTAGCGGTCAAGTGAGCTTAGATGGATGGCCATCCAGCCGATCCGGCTGGGTTCGTTGTACCGGCTGGGCTGGTACCAGCTAGGGTTGGTGTACCCGCCGGGTTGGTACCAGCTGGGGTCCGTGTACCGGCATGGTTGGTACCAGCAAGGGTTGGTGTACCGACCGGGCCGGTACACAGAAGAGCACCCGATCGGAGTTAACCGGGCCACTTCAGGTAAGACACATAACTATCAAGCCGGGATATTTGGGGTAGGTTACACAAAAGGGAGTATTGGACATAGGGATAAAAATCAGTATACGTTTCAATTTCTTAGACACAAGTCGCTTTCATTGGTTCCCAGCAGAGGGCTAACAAGGTCCCCTCTTGCTGCTATTGGTTTGACCGGGGAAGGTTAAAGTAAAAAAATGTAACCCACCGGAAGTCCCCTGACCGGGAGTCGCTGCGTCGTGTATACTCACCTCAAGTCGCCCGTGTTTTGAACACGGTTATATCTAGTATTGGAAAGTGTGGTAACGTTTTGGCCTACTGTGGAAGATTGTGGAGTTACATTTGGATTCCCCTTTACGTAAACGTTTGGATTTATCCTTTTATTGTCATTGGTTTAGCTTGGCCGATCGATTATTCTCGGTCCAGCCCCCGCAGTATACAAACTTCAAGTATATTGCCAATCGAGTTCCCCGGGGAAGATTTCCGCCCAGGAGCTACCCCTAGTCCTAACCCACGTCTCTTTATTCGACGGACTTTTCACTTTTCGCCCTAGGGTCTA
>MIQA02009503.1:0-12172 GCA_001887855.2 Sclerospora graminicola | reverse complement strand
TTGTATATTTTTCCAGAGACATCTCTAAGGATAACCCTTTACACCACCACCTACTCCATGATTAGAGCTTTTCATTGGTTCATGCGGATTCCACCTGTCTGCTGATTGAACAAAATTATCCTAATTTAGCAGGTACCCAATTTCCTGCGAAAATCTGATGTTTTACGTTACTTTTACTTTTACGTACTCACGAGCATTAGTGACTGGTGATTATGCGGGTTAGAGCACCTCTTCAATTAGTCTACTAGACTAAGCGCACAGTCTAAAGGCAGAATAACAAGTGGGTCCACAGTTTCTAACCGGACTGCAGACACTTGGCACTACATTGCTGGTGCTAGCTGCTACAAGTGACATATTTCCTACAGGTTATGAGCCCAAGGAATTACGGACTTTAACCGCGTATTGTCACCAGAAAGAAGTGATTTAAGGTCGATTTTTTCGTTCTCGTTTTGTTCGCTGATTATTGGAATTTTATTTCGTTGCTCGTGTGGAAATTAGTGGGTTTTGCGATCTCAGTTTTCTCGTTTAAGCTCTCGTTTTCGTGGTTAACATGGTTGACAAAAAAGTTGAAAAGTCGGAGACAAATATCGAGGTCATTTTAGAGTACCTCAAGCGTATGGACCGGCGCCTCGAAGCGGTCGAAGAGGCGCGGTCACAAGGGTCCACCCCAAGCACGTCGCCAGGATCCAATAAGGGGTCTGAGTACGCGAGTGCGTTCAGAGATACGCTGAAAAATCACGGGCCGTTCGGGGTGAAGATGACCCTGAACGACCTGAGCACGGAAAACGGTATGGGGCGCGGTGGTGGTTTGAGAGGTGGCGAAGAAGCCCCACCACCAGTGCAAGCGCCGGGTTTAAATATACCGGGAATGGCGGCTGGCATAGGAGAGCCGAAAGGGGCGGCTGGTATGGGCGTGCCTGGGAATTTGGCCGCAAACCAGATGGGTAACGTTAGTGGAATAAAAATCCCAAGATTGAGTGTTCAGAATTTCTCGGGAGCGGAAGGTCACGCAGGCCTAGGGTCCGGGCTTAAGCAATGGGCGTATTTGTTTATCAAAGCCATTGAAGTGGCGGGAATTGCTTCCGGTTTCACGTGGAATGAACGCTTACAAGTAAATAAGATGGGAGGGCACCCAGAAGGTGTGGCGCTAAAATATTTTCAAGCGAATATTGGCACCTGGTGGCAAATATAACCAGGTTAATATTTCGTATTGGAGCAGATGCTAAATGTCTTTAAGGTAAACATCTCCCATTATCAAGCCGCACAACTTTTCGCCGCAGAAAAGGACCCTGAGAGGTCCTGGACCGAGCATTTTCTCTATCTGGTCGCATTGGCCCGCAAAAGTGACTCGGGCGAACGATTAATAGTGGAAAACATAGTGAAGTTTGCAGCTCCGAGGCTAAAAATTGCGCTATAGTTGGGTACAATCCGCAGCGGCAGGATTATCCGCAACATGCACAGGAATTCATTTCCTGGGCGCAGGAACTGGACGACAAGTTGCACAAGTTTAAGCGTCAAAATTTTGGAAAGTTTGCCGTCAATTCCGCGGATGAACGTGGTGAAAAACGTGTGTGTTATGGTTGCGGGGTCGAAGGACACATTCAACGAAATTGTCCCCAACAAGAGAGCAAAGGGCACATAAGAAGAACGGCAAAACGGGGCCGGCAAGGCCCGAAAGGCTCCGAACAACGTTTCGTGCTGTCTACAACTGAGAGTCAAGCGTCAGACATCAGTAAGGAAGGTTTCGAAAGCGACCTGTGGATTGTAGACAGTGGGGCCAGCCGACATCTGATATCGGACGAAAGGCTCCTGGAAAATGCAAGGAGTTGCAGTCAGAGTGACGCACTAACGCTTCCAGACGGAGGAACGCTGGAAGTAACTAAGGTTGGCCAGGTCAAAACTACGAAGATTACGCTTACAGAGGTCTTCTTCGCGCCAAAATTGGCAAAAAAATCTTATATCCCTAGGGTGTTTACGGAAAAGGGGCTGTTTTACAAGATACGGTGAAAAAATGGAATTAGTTTTTCGAAATCAAGTCTTGTTCAATGTTGAAGTCTAAGGATCTGTGTTTGTTGCTTATTTACGAGCAGATAGACCCCGCGACTGCGGTAAGACATTATCAAGCATGGTTATGAGTGTTGCGACAGCAGATGTGGAAGGTGAAGTACAAGAATGTACTTTACACCACTTTCATGCCCGGCTCGGTCATCTCGCTTACGATGCGGTCGAGAGATTGGCTCGAGACCCCAGGTCAGGCATCAGAAATTACGGATTATTTGCGTCCGAATTGCCTGACCTGCGCAGAGGGTAAAGGGCACAAGACTAAGCAGCCCAAAAGGGACTCTGGAGGGAATGCACCGATCGATCGCGTGGGTGGGGTAATATGCAGCGATTTAAAAGGCCCGATAACCCCACGCGATTGGCGTGGAAACAGAATCCTTGTGGTGTTTGTGGATCATTACACAAACTATGTGCGTGTGTTTGCGGCACGTACCAAAGATCGTGACGCAAAAATGTTCGCATTTTTTATGCTGGTTCGATAGGGAGTTCAATTGCCGCATCCACGTCTTGCGTACAGACGGTGGAGGCGAATTTCGAAATGTGGAGTTATTCTGCAGACAAACGGGTGTGCGCAGGCAAATCACTGAGGCCGGCACCCCGGCGTCTAATGGAAAAGCTGAACGTATGAACCGGACCATTTTTAACATGGTCCGGTGCATGATTTTTGGATCGGGTGTGCCCCTAACTTTCTGGACGGAGTATGCTACGTACATACTCAACCGCAGTCCGACCAGATCAAATCCTGGAAGGGTACCCCCGATCCAGATGTTGAAGAATTAACCTACGAACATTTGAGATATCGTGGTTTTTGGATCCCCGTGTATGGTATACAGGGACCCACACTCAAAGTCGCTCGCGAAACACGCGGAAAGGGGCCTGATTTTAGGCAAAAACAACGAAACAAAAGGTACAAGGTTTTAAAGGATCGCTTTGTGACGACTACCCGGCATGTTACGCAAATCAAGACGTTGGCTGCGAACAAGCCGATCCCCAGGTTATTGGGCGACCCAAAAGGTGGAGGCACCCAAACCGAGTCACGGTCGAAGGATCCGCAACAAGAGCGGAATAAGACCCCTGAGCGCACCGGAAACCACGAAAAGAGTGCTCCAAGGAAATCTGTCTGCAGGGTGAAGAGACACCTAACGCAGCGGCCTTTTCAAGGATTAAGGCAAAGGGAAAGGCGACAAAGAAGCAAAAGGATCCGGAAGGCATTCCGGAAGGAGGAGAAGGAGAAAATGTACCGGAAGGGCAAGAAACAAACGCAGTATTTACGGAAGGTTTCATGAAGAAAGTGAAATCTGCTGTGTGCGTTTGCAGTTGCGGAGTCGGGTTTGCATAAGAACTGTGTAGAAACGTCGGAACCCGACCCGACGAGTTATTCCGAAGCCCACAAGGGGCAACTATCAAGTGAATGGAAAACGGCCGAAGATACAGAGCTACGAGCGCTCGAGGAACTAGGCACGTGGAGAATTGTTCGGAAAACTGAAGGAAAGAAGCCCTTGCCGACAAAATGGGTGTATAAAACAAAGTTCAAAGCTGATGGGACTGTTGAGCGCCGAAAGGCTCGGCTCGTATCTCGAGGTGATAGGCAAATTTTCGGTGAAGACTATTTTTTACTATCTCGACTGTGATGGATTTAAACAACATGAAAATAATTCTGGTTATGGCTATCATTTGGAAGGTACCTGCGTGGCATGGCGATGTGCCTAGCGCATGTCCCAAGGCCTCTACAGAAAAGCATTATGAAATTCACTTGAAGGTGCCGCACGGGATGGAGATACCTGAAGAAAAGTTGGGAGAATCGGGCGTAAAGACTGAAGCGATGTGGTTTTAAAATTGGAGAAAAATTTATATGGTTTGAAACAAGGGGGGCGTCTTTGGTACGATTTACTAAGAGACACCCTTGTGAAGATGAATTTCATGCAGTGTCTCACAGACCCTGCATTTTCGTTCGAAGTGATGACCGTGGCTCAGTCCTAGTGGGAGTCTATGTTGATGATCTACTAGTGACCGCCACTGGTGGGAAACTTGTGGATATTTTTTTTGATGAAATGAGTGTGTTGGAGCTAAAAGACCTTGGAAAGATCGAAAAGTTTTTGGGCTTGCGGGTCGGAGGATATCCGGAAGATGGGTACTGGATCGATCAAGAACTTACGATCGACGAGATGCTGGAAAATCATGGACTCAAGGAAGCAAACATCGTAAGGACTCCCGTCATGGAAGAAGACGTTCCGGATAATTTGGATTCTCGTTTAACGATGATTAAGGATGGAAAACGCCCACAATTAGGGATTTCCAATCACTGGTTGGGAGTTTACTTTGGATATCGCGATGTTCCCGCCCTGATATTGCGTTCGAGGTACACAAGGTGACAAGGCGTACGCATGCGCCGACATTTTTTGATTTTAAGATGGCTAAACGAATTGCAAGGTACCTTAAGGGTACGAAAGTTTTTAAGTTACGATTGAAACACGACAGTGGGGAAACTATGCCTATGCGCATAGTCAGCTATAGCGATGCCGATTTCCTGGCCGACAAGGTCGACCGGAAAAGTACAAGCGCAAACGTTGTTTTCGTGAATGGCATTGTGGTTGGCTGGAGCTGTAAGAAGCAGGGAGCAGTTGCACTCTCGACAGCCGAAGCAGAATTCGTGGCTGCTGCAGTGGGTGGTAAACAGGCACTTGGAATCAAGGAATTACTTGGAGAAATTGGTCTGAATTCACGAGCGCCGACTGTCTTGAAGATAGACAATCAGGCTGCTATAAAACAGTTATTGAATAAGGCGAGTGCTGCGAGCACCAAGCATGTTGACGTGAAGTTAAAGTTAATCAAGGCCTATACAAGGAAAGGGAAGATGAGGCCGGAGCACGTGTCGAGTGCGGATATGGTGGCCGACCTTTTAGCCAAGACTTTGAGTGCAACAAGGATTGGAGAGCTACGAGATCAAATTGGTTTGGTATAAGTTTTGGACTTTTTCTCTACTGGTTATTTTCGGTTGAAGAACAAACTAGTTGCATTCGTTGCGCAGGAGGATGTGAAGTGCCATTACGTACCTGCAAGAACGTGAAAATTACATGTGAATGCATGGAGTCCCGAAGGTTTTGGAAGGAGGGTTGGAATTTGAAGGCATGTTTGATGAAAAAGAAATTCCAGGTTAGCCAAAACTGCGTGGACCACTATATGTGAATTTTAGGTTATAAAGTACGATTTTGAACTTAATAACTTAAATATATATTACTTTTACTTTTACGTACTTACGAGAATTAGTGACTGGTGATAGTGCGGGTTAGAGCACCTCTACAATTAGTCTACAGGACTAAGCTCACAGTCTAAAGGCAGAATAACAAGTGTGCTCACAGTTTCTAACCAAACTGCAGACACTCGGCACTACATTGCTAGTGCTAGCTGCTACAAGTGACATATTCCCTACAACCACTCCTAACCGAAGACACACCCACCTTTCAAAAAAATGTGAAATGGGTAAACAAAACATTCATGTCTGTGAGTTTTGGTTGAATGTGCCTGTATAATTTTATAACCGAGGCTCTGTTGACTCAGCCGACCTCTTCGATCCAACCAACCGCGAGAACAGAGGTGAACTTTGCACTATAGATTTTTTGGATTAAAAGGAAACCTCTTTCTGTCAATATTATTTCTAGGGCCGATGCTGTGTGAGAATGAATGGCACAGCGAGCGGCTAAAAAAACATGTAAAGGAGCGTATCAGCAACAGTGCTGATGGAGAAACTGTTCATTCTCCTATAGATCACCGGAGCAAGCGCTTCGGAGCCCAGAGTGGCCCGATCTCGATATCATTGTTCGGGTAGCAGACACCCCAGTTTCAAGCGCCTGACTTGATATTCATATTCCGTTGTTTGGATGCACTTGGTGTCGTTAAGCAATGCTACGAAGCAAGAGGATTACTACATCGAGACATAGAAGCCAAGACGATGTTCCAAGCTGCAGTGGTCCGACGAAGGTACTCTGTTGAGTTATTTCTTGTTATTTTTTATAATGTTCTGCCTATTTTCGATATTTTGCCCGTTCTCTTTTGATTGAAAATTCTCTACGATATCAATACCAGTCAGCAATAGCGTTACGTGAATCGCCAGAGATCTCACCTGCAATACAACGGGAGATGAGCGATAAGTATAGTTTACAATTACATGATTATTAGGACCAAATGAGGAGAATTTGGTGGAAAATAAGTGGAATAGCAAAAGTCTGGATGTGGCAACTGCGCAATCAGGTAATATTTGAAGGGAAATCGCCATGTGTAACGAGAAAACAAGCCACTCAATCATTGAACCAAGCCAAAAGATGGTCACGCTCTTGCCTCGCCACCCTTGGTGCGTGCAAATCTCATAGCTATAAAGGAGATAATCCATGGCAATGATCGCAGCGCCCATGGCACGCAGTGAATACTTGTCTTAGATGATAATCCGATTATATTAATTTAGGTTGTCGCTTTTATTTGATCACCTGTTTATTCGGATCGTGCGTTTTCGCCCCGGGGGTACCTAAACGAATTTAAACCATATTTAGCAGCACAAACACGTCACGATTTATATGTACCGTGGTTTCCGAATATGTCTGCATAACTCAGTGCAACACTATTCAATATAGTGACAAAAGAAAAATGAAATGGTGTTTCACTTCATCTGACGGGTTGTGCAGACCTATTTGGAAACCACGGTAGACGGCAAAATTAACGAGCTCGTGGTCCATCCTAGCATACATCAAATGTACGTAACAGAGGAAAGATCTCCTTACCCACCAGTCCGAAATTCACTTCATTCGTTTTCAACTTTCGACTGATGAACATCACTGAGCCGTATATGCCGTCATGATATTGTACTAGGGCAGCCACTTGTTAGCCTAGATAAATGACAGTCGGTACTTTCTCAGGGGTAATAATTCAACACCGGTGTGGTTGCCATCTTTGCCTTTACATTCCGAGCGTCGCCTATTCCCTGGAACATATAATCATCTGAACTGACCAAAATGAGATCGCTGGGCAAGTCATCGCCCCGGTCAGCAATTCTTCCTTCATCGGTCAAAACTTCATCTTGCCGGTTCAGCTCTCGCAACCTATGGTAGTCCACCTCCTTAAACTCATACAACACCACCGCGTAAACCGCGAAGTCTTCAGTAAAACGGCTTTAGTAATGAAGCCTGTCTAAGAAGGACTGCGTGGCATTTACTGACCGTGGAAATGACAGGTTACTCAGGTACTCCAAATCCTTCGGGTTGGCCTCTAATCCAGCAATCGAAACTTGGTGACCTAAATAGGTGACATTAGCCTTTCACCAGAAACTTTTCACAGCGCTAATCGACAAATTCCACTTCACACGTGATCAGCAGTTGCTCCGCTTTTCGCATAAGGAGCTCCATGAGGTGGCCGTTACTACAATATTGTTAAGATAATATCTCCGCCCCAAAACTGTAGGGTTTCGGTCTGGATTGGGTTCACACTTCCGTAAGAACATCCCTGACCAGGGCAGGGTCCTGGTTCTTGAGATGCCCAAATAAAGCATTATCAATCAACCCGCGGATATATTTGCGGGGTATGTTTAAGGCCAAACGGTATCCGTTTCCACTCGAACAACCCGACAGGAGTAACAAAGGCCAAAATTTCCCAAATCCGGTCAATTATGAAGACCACAAACCATGTCCAACGAACAGAACCATAAGACTTTATCCAGGTCTTCAAACACAATAGAGCCATGAATGCATTCAAAAACTACATTCGACGACGTATTTCCATGGTCGCTCTGTCTGCCGCTCTTCCAAGAATATAGTTTATACTTGCTCAAGTATCCTATTCCTATAAATGTACTCGTCTATTGCGTTCGCCTAAAGAGCTCTATCGGGGCTTAACTTACAAATGTTTCACTTGTGCCGTTGATCCTTCATGATGTTACTACATCTTATTTTCTTATCGGACGTCATCAGCTGCTATCACTGTCCTAGCATTATCTTTATGTCGGATATAGCATTGTGCGTATGCAAATATCATCTCCCGTACATATGGTAATTTTTGTAGTCCTCTTCGGTATTTGCATTCGTTTAAGTGCTGGGTACATCTCCGTGTCGTGCGCGTACCGCCCCCCCATTTTTGGCATAATTAGTACTTTCTCCGTCCCAAAATATAGGGCAGATTATCGATGCAGACTTGACTTAATTATACCCACAAGTTCCACTAAAGTGCGAACGTTGGTTCGTGCATGGAGGCAAAAAACGATGGTCTTGGCGAGATTCGCTGCTAATTCGTCGTTCAAGCGTGGTATGTCACGTCTCCCACACTCACCGCGTGTGTAGAGCCCGCTTGGATTCCCTCGCTCACGCATTTCCAAAAGCGAAAGAGCAATCGCTCGGAAAAGTCAAACGCGACGGATAAAGCAGGCGCAAGTCCCCTTGGAAGGCGAAATTTCTTGGTCGCCGCATACATACGGGCAAGTACGGCTCTGCGCTCATTTGTGATCAAGTTCTTGCGCTTTTGTGAGGGTTATGAGCGGCGCTGCGTCATTTTTAAAATGTGGAGGCTTGAACTTTTGCTCGTCATATCTCAAGGTCTAGAGCGTCAATCGGCTTGCTCCAAAACCCCCGCCAATCAGCAATAAAAGCGCTTTCTATTCCGCCAATCAACAGCATGCAGTAGTTTCTGGGAGCCTTAATCGAGAAATTTGAAAAATCACTGCCTTATATTTTGGGACAGATGAAGTATGACTATCATATTGCTTAACTCCATAAATGACGAAATCATTTTTCCCATAAACCGGTTTATCTCCACGTGCAACCAAACGCGCTTTATAGCGTTCCCCAGTTCCGTCAGCCTTCAATTTCTTCTTATACACCCACTTAGTGGGTAGTGGGTGCATCCCTTCATCTTTCTTTACAAACTTCCACACTCCAAATTCTTCGGGAGCTTTAATCTCCACTTGTTCTGCGGTAGTCCACTTGCCGGAGTATATGCCTCTGTGAGCTTCTCTAAACCTCTTTGGATCCGGCGGTGGTTCCAGATTCCCGACCACAGTTCCATTATTGCCCGTAACCGCAAACGCAATCATTACGTTTCCACTTTCGTTTGGTACGTTATCTCCAAATTTTCTCCTCTTCTTGACTCTTTTGTTTGTTTTTATCGAATTCAATAATCTGGATGTTTTCTTCATCTTTCTACCTGATTTTCGTGGAGTTTTTTTCATAAACACCATATTTGGTGTAGGATACACGGACGACCAGCAGGCCGACCACC
This sequence comes from Sclerospora graminicola, assembly GCA_001887855.2. NCBI lineage: Eukaryota > Oomycota > Peronosporomycetes > Peronosporales > Peronosporaceae > Sclerospora > Sclerospora graminicola. The sequence continues at coordinate 2,857 of MIQA02009503.1, read as the reverse complement.
ATATTTTGTGTAGGGTACACCAGAGGTTTACTGATAAAATCAGTATACGTTTCTCTTTCTAAGATTCGTTGCGTAATGAGATTACAGCGCATCTAGTCTCTCAATCCCGGTCGCACCTGCACTGGGTAGTGGTATAAAAAGAAATTTTTATTAGTCGCCGAGCTTCAGTCTGTTTTAGACTGGAAGTTTACTGTTGGGTTCATTATCTTCTTTCGTAGTCATAGACAATTAGTGACTAATAATAATGACCTCAGCTGTAGCTAAAGAAGTGACTTGTCAATAAATATTCAATTTGTAAGTTTCATGCCTCATGAAATAGAAAGACACAAACCCACCACGGTCGGTGCCAGATTGGCCCTGGTGACGCAGGATAAGATGGTAAGTAGGTGTCCTGCATTCTACTTGTTACAACAGCCCCCTGCGCTTCACCTGTGAGATTGCCAGCTGGCCACCTCACCCTGAACGCCCTGTTTATATTGCTGTGTCGAATCTCAGATTGTATAGTACGGATCTATACTAACTAGTAAACTATATGTGGTGTATTCGATCTCGTAATTTCGGTCCGAGGTTCGAACACCCACGGGGGCCGATGACTGACTGTCGGAAGGGGTACTCCGTTCCTCCAGGTTAGCATTGAGCCGACCCGACCGGTCACTACCATCACCTTGGCTGTGACGAATAGGATGATCCAACTTTTAAAATCTCACCTTATGTACCCGTCAGCACTGGCGGTCACGCTCTCCTGATGGACTCTTTGACAAAAGGTTGAGATGCCCGGTAGGGCAGCGGGACGAAGGTTGGGATCCTGGGCGGAAATCTTCACCGGGGAGCGGACTGGCGTTATACTTGGTTTCAATATACCGCAACTGCTGGGCCGAGATAACTCCATCCGCCAGCACAGCCGAAGACAATAAGGGTTTCATCCCGATGCGACCTATACCAAGTTTGATGAGCCAATCGTTGTCGTTTATTTCGTCCCAGGACCCCGGGACTTTTATAAGAACGCCCCTAGCACACAAGTCGCTACTGTTTCACAACAGAGGGTTAACAAGGTCCCCTTTAGTTGGTTTTGGTTTGCCGGGGAAGGTCACAAGACCCACCGGAAGTCCCCTGACCGGGAGTCGTTGGAATTCGTACATACACTCAAGTCGCCCGTGTTTGGAACACGGTTAAGTTGTATTGGAAGGTAAGGTGAAGTTTTGGCTTACTGTGGAAGAGTGCGGATTATTGTTTGGAGTTCACGTCTACATAAAAGATTGGAGTAGCATCAGGACGGCATTGGTCCCGCCATCTGGCTTTATCCCAGGGTCATTTTGGGACGTTGGAACTGGGACGGGTTCAGCCCATCACAAGAGAGCAAGTCAGTCACTTTCCATTGTCTACAATTATGGATAAGTTGCTTCTACTCATATGTCTTAAGCTTTTATTAGTAAAGGATGCGCTATCTCACGTAGTAACTATTATTGCTGATTATTGTGAACAAAATGAATGGTTCTCTTACAGTAAAGCTAGCGTTTCACGTCGCCAGTTGCAAATATTGTCTTCATGTTATACACATTAAATACAAAAACGGGCTTGTCCGGAGATCGTTTCTTATTTTTGGGATATGGGACCGTCGCGGGGTCCCGTCCCGGGACATTTTCTAAGTACGCCCACTTGCAAGTACCCCCAAGGCATGCGCATCAACGAAGAAAACATTAAAGAAATCGGTGCTGCATCAGAGAATGAAGTTGTTTTGAGGATGATTAAAATTTTCTATGACTAAAACAAGCGGGTAAACGCTGGTATGAGCTACGTTGGTGGAAATGAACTTCACACTGTTTGACGGATACGTGTATTTTTGTTAAAGCAAACAACTATGGAACTGAGTTTATGTTGATGGTCTCTTAGTTACTGGGTCTGATGCAACACTAGTGGATGGTTGCTTTTAGGAAATGAGGATTTTGGAGCTAAAAAAAACTCGGAAACTTGGAGAAATTCCTTGGCATGAGGGTCAAAGAAGGACCGGAAAAGGGTAATACGATTGACCAAGAAATAACGACTATGAAGATGCTCGAAAAAACACGGACTCAAACATGCAAATGAGGTCAGGACGTCTGCAAGCAGATGATTGATCAAGTGAAGTATTACGAACGAAATCAAATAGAAGAATGCCGACTATTAAGAACTTTCGGGTTTTGGTTGGCAGCCTACTGTGGATATCACGTTGCTCGCGACCTGACATTTTGTTCGTCGTTCATCGTGCGACTCGTCGCACGCATGCACCCACTTTGGGTGACTATATAAACTGGCGAAGCGTGTCGCGAGGTACCTTAAGGGAGCGAAGCTTTTGGAATTGATGATGAAGTCTGATGATGGAAATAAAACACCGCTGAAGATTGTTAGCTACAGCGACGCAGATTTCGCCGCAGACAGAGAGGACAGAAAATATGTCAGTGCAAATGTTGTTTTCGTTAAAAATTATTGCGAGCTGGCGCTGCAAGAAGCAAGACACTGTGGTGCTGTCGACCGCCGAAACAGAGTTTGTTGCTGCTGCAGTCGGAGGCAAGGAAGCTCTAGGTTTGAAAGAGCTTTTTACGGAAATTGGTGTGAAATCCAACATACCGACCTTCTTGAAGACTGACAATCAAGCAGCTATTAAGCAGCTGCGAAACGAAGCAAGTACAGCGGCTGCTAAGCACATCGACGTGAAATTGAAATTTCTAAAGGACTTCATGAAAAAAGGAGTGGTTAAGCCAGATCATGTTGCTAGTGGAGAAATAATCGCATATTTTCTTACCAAGACATTACATGCACCAAGGATTGTGGAATTGCGAACGAAAATTGGACTAAAATAAATGTTTTATTATCGTAATGA
>MIQA02009502.1:0-11038 GCA_001887855.2 Sclerospora graminicola | reverse complement strand
GCCGGATCGGATCATGACACGGATGGACGGAGTACCCCCTCCGACAGTCAGTCGTCTGGGCCCCCCGTGAGTGTTCGCATCTCAGGAAGAATTTCTGAGAGCGACTACACCACATTGTAGATGTCGTAATCTCTTCCGACGACGACGTGCAACTGTCCTGTGGACCTTAAACACTACATCGCGACAATGATCTATTCATCTGTCCCAATTTCGGATCGCCTTCGTGCACCCGGACTCATCTTGTAAACGTTCCAAAATCATACTCTTTACCCCTTCATTTTGCGAACCTGGAAATGGGTATGAAAATTTTCGAGTGATTGATAAATTTCGCGATACAGATGGGTCTTTTAACAATAATCCCACTTGATTGTGATCTGAAAAGACAGGCGGCGGCTCAAAAGCTACCCACACCACCCAGTTTTTCCACTGTCCTGATACGTAAAATCTATCCAATCTGCTGGCTTGATGTCCTCGCCAGTAAGTGAAATGATCTTGGGGTTCAATAGTGGATTCCTCCAGTGGCGATACCATTAATTGTCTATTATCCTCCATTTGCCACTCTGTTACTACTCGCCGCAAGGCATTGCTTTCTGGTCGCACCGACCCGGTACCGCCAAGCCTATCCAGAGCCGGAGCATCAACACAATTAAAATCGCCCCCTAGTAAACAGTGACGCGGTCGTCGCAAGAAAAGTTGGCATAGGGTATTAAAGAATGCTTCACGCCGTTTAACGTCCCTCGATGGTCCGTAAACGTTTAGAATGATGCTGTCATTCCACTTGAGTATTAACAACCGATGCGACCAATGTTCTTTCTTCCACGGTATGATGTGACCCGCAATATCCGGGCTAAGTAAGATCGCAGCTCCACATTATTTATTTTGGTGCACACTCCAATGAGCCATGGTCCTAAATTGATCTATTTTTCCTCATAAAAGCGCCCATTTCTTTGCCAGCGCCTCTGAGTCCTCGAGTGAATCAATATGGGTTTCTCTGAGTAAAATTATCTGAGCAGGGTTATTTGGATATCCCCGTCGCCACGCCGACATCCAGGCCATTACGTCCTTCTGTGCAAAACCCCTAACATTTTGACTGATATTTCAGTCTGCTTTTGACGAATACTCCATATCCTTCAGCATTCGTAATTTCGCATAAACCTCTAAGTTGTCCATGGTGAAGTATGAGTGGTGTTTTACTGCATCCATGGCGGTGCCCTTAGTGCTGACTTGGACCTTCAAAATCCGTGTTATTATAGGAGGTCCCCGGGCCATTTGTTAATTGCAGTACTGTCTTTGCTTGACAAAATTCGAATAAAACTTTCCATTCTTCCGGGGCTTTTTTTCAATCTCTTGAATTTTTCCGCATAGTCTGGACGCAGCTCCACTACCTTCAAATGTCGTTGTAAATGACAAATGATGGTATCATTTGGGAGGTAATTATCTCAGACCAGAGCCGCTATCTGTCTGCAAAAATGTGGGCACTGATTAACATCCCTGCCAACTAAATCACCTGTCTAGGATCCAACAATTTCAAAATTGCTTTTCCACCGTACTGCACTTTCCGGAGTCTAGACCATTCTTGCGTGCTATTTATGATGGCCGTCCGCTGTGCCGATCCAATCATGACCATGAATCTATGCTCCCACTCCGAAAACCACTGTCCTGAAATATCTGCCAACCCCTCTCTTTTGCCAGCCTCAATTACCTCCAACCAGCACTGCTCCCGCCAATGCTTGGTTAATTCCACTAAAACACTTGGATGCACACTATCTAATATATAATAGGATCCCAGGACATCTTAAACCAAATCCAGAAGACGCTTCGATTCGTGATGGGCTGCCTTCACCCAAGGTGTTTTCGTTGAACTAACTAAGGGGAAAGGAATTACCGTTTGTTCTTCCCAGTGTGGTAATAGTTCATGCTAGGCAATTTTAAACTCATCAAGTGACAAACGTTCTATTCCAGTGTCTCCATCACATCGTTCGAAATCATCAATTAATTCTCTAGCGATGGGGACTATTTCCATCGGCTGCGGACTGTTCTCCCCTCCATCGGCTGCAAACTGTTCTCCTCTCCATCTCGTCTACAAATCATTTTGGATGTTTGGTTTTCGTCTTGTCCGGAGGCTTCGGTGTCCTGCGAACTCGGCGACTTGTCTGATTCCTTGTACTCCGAACTGGACGGTGATCAATCTGAAATTAACATACATTCCGGTTCAGGTTGGTTTTCTAACCAGACTTTTTCATACCATTGACTGAGGATCGGTGCTGAAATTTGATATTTTTGCAAAAATCCCCGTCGAATATCAGGATCCGACATATTGGCTTGTAAGATCTCTTCTTCTTCTGGCAACGATAACTTGCTCACTGTGTCTGCTAAGAAATGCAACAGCTCACACATACGCGGATCTTTCGTCACTATTATTTCCGTAATTTCACATTTGAAGCCATGATGAATCGTAGGCCCTTCGAGACGACTCAACAAATCATCAAAGTTGACCACCCAGTCGTCTGGGTCCCAGGGCGATTGACTGCCAAAGTTTGAGATTGAATCGTCGCGACCAAGTGCTAGTTCCGTGGAATTACTTCTTTCCACTGAGCAATCGGACAATTGGCGTTCCTCTGGAACCCTGTCATCTTCAAAATCTTTGTCGTCACTGCTCCCATCCATGTGAATGTCCGCTGTCGGTAGTTCCCTTTCTCCAATTAAAATCGCCGAATAATGCTGCCCTCCATACCTCAGTATTAACGGTCGTTTCATACGCGACTCTGGATCCTCTGGTAGTAAAATGGCTTGCATTTTTTGATAGAAGTCGAGTATTGTCATAAGGTATTCCCCACTCATCTGATAACTCTTTCCCCTTATGGTCCTTGTTTCAGGTGTGTAGAATTGCACACCTGGCACTTTAAATCCTGGCGGGTGACTGATAACGTAAATATCACGTTGTAACACCGTACTTAATGTCATCAACGTATCATTGCCTCCCCACGTATCTTGTGCGATATTTTTATCCACACACGAACTGCTCTCCGCAAATTCCAACAAATACTCCTGAAATAGACGCTTGGAATCTCTCGGAGAGGTCTTATGCGAACCTCTACTCAATTCGATCAGGGTTGATTCCCGACCCCCGGTGGGAACTTCACGTCGAAATCCATGAGAGCACGGGCAAACCCTCCTTCAATTGCTTCGTCATTTCCTCGAGTAACTTAGCGTTTTCCCGTAATCTATCAAACCAAGTCAGACCCTGGCACACATCATAGATCTGACAATTGCCAGTCGCCGGTGTTGGAATCGATCTGAGATGTAACAGATGGACTACGACCTGGATCGTCGACAACTCCGACGATCCCACAGCCGTACTCTCCCTGGGTCTCACTAACGTCATTGGACCTTCCTCCCGTTCCATTCGCTCCAATACATTGGCCATATAAGTCTTGACCTTCCCTACCACCATTAAAAGTGCGCTGGTCTTTTTCTGCAAAATTTCCACTTTTTTGTTATGTAGAGATTTCTTGACTTTTCGAACTGACTCAGATTGATCCGATTGAACGTTTGTTGTTCCAGCTGCCTGCCTTGATGCTCTTTCGTTCTCAATCTGAGCATTGTCTTTTGATTGTACACCACTTGTCGGCCCTGCTCGGTCCTGAGTGTTCTTGTCCTTCCTTGACTTCTCAAAATTCATTTTTAGGCTTGATGTGTAAGTTGATGCAGCAGACTGCTCTGCGGGCACAACCCCTTCGTTTAGGACCGGACATCCCGCATTTTTTTCTTCTTCTGCACTGTTACCCAGGCTGAAGACTCATGGCTGGGCTGACTAGACTCACTTGAAGATGGATTGACACTGGGCCCATCTTTCGCCGCCGAGTGTGTCAAATTCTTATGTGAGGCAGTCCCGATGGTGCCTTTTCATCACCCGATCCGACCACCTCACCTTCCTCGTCCTTCAGAGCCGCCTTGCTCTGTGCGTCATCTTGTTGAATCCAAACCGCCTCCACTTGGGCACGCAACTCTTCCATATTCCGAAAGGTTGTAGCTGGAGGCGTATACTTCTTAAAGTCTTCTAGCTTGACTTGCAAACAATTTGTGAGCAATTCCTCCAGAAAGGCTGTACATTTTCTTATCGGGTGACCTTCTTCACCACATCGCAAACACTGTCTCCTCCCGCGCATCGCCGGATGCTCGACTACTAGCATAGTTTGACCCCAGTAGATCCTATTAATTCCCCTCAGGGCCGTGGGGCAGGCATCCGACTCGACAATTAGCTCCCATAAAGTCGACGTATCCGAAAAGGGACCACTTTCGTCCAAGTCATCCAATTGAAAATCCACACCTAAAAACTTTCGTAAATACCCCGATTACTTCAGAAGATCTACGGACCGCGTGATGCTCTTTAGTACACACGAATAAAAGCCCTTGTGCTCGAAAATTTTGCCATTACTATCAACTTGTGTCTCCCAGGCTGATCTGCTGGCAGTTGTTGTCTCCTGATGAAGGTTCCTTTGGGAGTGGTCGTACGTGTGAAAAGGTACCTTTACTCCGACAAACTTGAATGCCATGTCTCTCGTAAAAAATGGAAATACAAGGCATGATTTCACTAATGTTCTTGACTTGAGCTACCACCCTCCATAACATCACACTCCCTGAGCCCCGTGTTGCTGTCGCCGTGGCAATGCTCTCCTGTATGCATTTGATGCTCAAAAATGCTTCCTTAGCCGGGATTTCCCCACGTAAATCCATGACGAGACAGCCTTCAACCTGTGCTCGAATCGTGTGCACCAATCGCACCTGTTCATCGATCTTCATAAATTTTTCACAAACTGCGGCAATTGTTTCGCAATAATAGTCCCTTCGACAAGACCTTGTACAATGCGCCACTCATCCTCTGTTCCAGCACGAACCATCATTGGCGCGAATTTTCCATAGTCCTTCTCGCATACTCCACGCAAACGAGAAATTTCATCAGGTGTAAAAACTTCAGTCTTGAATAAAAATGTCGTCTTGGTCAACTTATCGTCAGACTCCTCTGCCGTGCCCCCTGCAACTTTGGTCGCCCAGCCCTTCAATGGGGCTGGTAGCAAATCAGCCTTTTTCACTTTTTCTTGGCCGATATTTTCCCATAAAATCCCTTCTAGAGATTTCGTCGAGCGTTGTGCTTGAATAGCTGCTCCTACTACTTGTTGTCGCCAAACTTTCTAGTCCTTGCCTCCTTCAACTACGTCTACTTCAAAATAATCGAGTAACCGTTCTGTCTCTGGAGCTTTCAGAACGGGGAAACGTTTCGCTGCCTCAGAGAGACGAGAGGCTGGTCCGCGGGCTTTTACATAAATGGCGGCAAAAAGATCCCGTTTTAGGTCTAACCAAGTTTGCACCCTTGGTCGGGTCACCTTTGCTTCCTTCAACGCTGTCTGAAGCGCTTGTGCAAGACTGTGTGGTACCTGAGTGCCATCCGGTACCACACTCTGCATCCGTATCGCAGCTGATCCAGTGCCTTCAACCTGGTTCTTTGATTCGATAGTCAAGTTTATGTTCTTGACACAGGTGTTATTACCGGTAAAACCGGTTTTTCCTTGGATACTGCTACATCGTTTGTAATACCTGTTACCGATTCTGCCGATTTCGAACTCGGTTCTTCTCCCAGCGTCTCTGGGGCTTGATTCTCATCCAGCTCCATCAAGACTGCCGCTTCCTGCGAGGCTGGCATCTCGGCCGCCACCTCGTCATTATCACCCGCATCAACCTCAATAGGCTGACGGGGGCTGCCTTCTCCGGGATTACCAGGATCCGTCGCTGGACCTGGATCATCGAGAGGCGCACGAGCTTCGTAAGCTTCAACCATGGTAGTCCTAAACCTTAACCGGTAACCGGATAGGGGCGAATACTACAAATTTAGAACTGCAACCTACTATTAAACTGCTATCTCTATTACAGTATGTATATTACTTCATCTATGATTTCGGTACAAATGTGCTCTTTTCAGAACACCTCATGGTAGTAGTAAAATATAGTCTAATTAGTCTTAACTATTAGCTACTATGAACATGTGCATTCTAGAATGTAGTCTAGGCTCAGGCATCGTGGATGTGTATTTGTCACTTGACACACATAGTTGATCTTGGTCAAGACTGGGGGTTCGGTATCTGGTGCTGGAAGATGATTGAAGACACACTGTGAACTGATTTTCAGTCGGATACCTTCTTCCCGAGTTGTATATTATCTTGCCTCAAATTCTGCGACAGCTGCTACCTGGGCACGGCATTGATTCCAAATAAGCTCGAGATGGTCGAAAGCGTCCTTCATAATTCATTGGAAAATCGTTTGATTCCTGAGCTGCCATAACCATGCGATACCAATCCCACACAGGCCTTTTCATAGTCGCTGAAATACGGCTGTATACGTTTCGTCATACCACCCATCATCGCCTTCTTGATTCGTGAACCTATTGGAGGTGCCGTTCGAGACACCACCGCAGTTTAAAATGAAGATAAATCCGTGTCCGATATCATGACACTGTGGTAAAGCGATCAGAAAATGTTGTGAATGAAGTGGACCACTCATTGCCGTTGATTGGTGACGATGGAACACCCATCAACATAAGACGGTTGATGGGTGGGAAAGGCCGATCGCATTTACGATGAAAAGGTGGCGGACAACGGGTATTCGCGATGTGAAGAAATCAACCAAGTACTGTCACTACGCCCAGTCCCAGACACTGATGGAACGGTGGAGATCACGATCATGATCGTGATCACAATTACTAAGTGGAGTTCCCGTGGATGTATAACGAGTTGGAAATACAGCAACTGTTGACATGACGCATCAGGGACAGCCATCTAGCCGATCTATGTACAGTGCACTTGTGGAAGTTGATTATGACACGAAGTTTCGGCCCGATCGGCCGAGCCAACTAATTATGCCCAAGATATGAAGATCAGATGTGGAATGAAGTGGGGCGCGTGGAATGGCGAGTTGTGTGAGTGATGATGACCGATGGATTTGTCCGAGGATGACGTGACAAGGCCCGATTAGGCCCGATCAGCTGAGATCGACATGATACGGTTGCCCCGACAGGATATGAAGGTGGAAGTATGGTTGAGCAGGTGAATAAAGTCGTTGTGATGGTGACTCAGAGAGTTTCTGAGGTGATCAAGGGCTGATCGCCCTGATCATTGCCTGATCAGCCTCAAACCGGCGCCCAGACGCGAAGGCAGGTGAAGTTCTCAATTAAGTCGGGCTGGATATGAAGTGAACAAGTGTCAGAAGGGCAGATCTCAAGTGGTTTCCAAGTCGTTTATCGAAGATCGGGATGGGTTGAAGATCTTTATAGGAGTCGGGTCGTGATCAGGGCAGAAGTGGTACAGATCAGCTTGAAGGTGCAGCCAAGATGGGCAAGGTGGTGCTATGCAACCGTGCGACAACGTAAATAGGTTCGAAGTATAAATCAGGCATGAGTTGGTGTATGGTACACTAGGTATAGGACATTGCATATATAATAACAGGTTTTGATTTTCCCCCTAAGCAAAGAGTCGCTCCGCCACGTGTTGCGGTCATTGGGAGCACAGGGTTGACTAGTCCCCTCTTGCTCAACTAATTCCCGGTTAAGACGCGCTTAGACGCATTTTGGCTTACCGGAAGACCCCCGACGGGTTTGTTTAGGTGATCGAACCTCACCCTCAACGCACACGTGTTTGGAACACGTCATTAATATTGGAATAGGTTTTGTGGAGATAACGTTTGTGGATTACTGTGGAAGATCGTGGTTTGATCGCGTTTTCTTGGTTTCTTATTATCTCTCTCTCATTGGCTGGCCTGATCGGACGAACTTTCCCGATCAGTGCCTAGATACTGATTAAGTATCGACCCCAACCCGTTCTCCGGTGAAGATTTCCACCCGAGGACACCCCCGTCTCGAGAAGGTCATCCCCTCCGACCTGATCAAGATCATCGTTTTCGTCACCGAGTCCACCTGAGTGAGTGTAATCACCCCCGATCAACGGGTACACAAGGTGAGATGAAGTTGAATATAGATCCTGACGCGCATGAAGACCGGCCAGATGACCGGGAGGATCAGATCAGTCACCATAATGGTGATTCATCTGATTCTGATGCTGATCAGGATCAACGGAGTACCCCCTCCGATAGTTGGTCGTCCGGGCCAGTGGGTATCCGGATTCCGCCCAAGACTTCGGTCATGGATTTGGAAATCGGCTCCATCACAATGGTGCGCGTGCCCGGATCACTTGGTGACTCAGGATATCACCGTGATTCCTTTGATGATGAAAAAGATGTGAAAATCAAAGTAGAGGAAACTTTTTCGGGTGTATTGGAGGAAGGCGTATCGCCTCCGATGCTGTCCATTTCTAAAGGAAGCGATGATCGACCTGGTCTGGTGGAGTGCCAGGTCGAAATTAAAGATGAAACAACTCCCCATATGGCCCCGATCGGGGCCGATCTGGGTTATAGTAAAGTTAACTATAACCCGGGAAAGGATCGAGGTGTTAACCTTGATCCTATGCATAAGAAGAAAATGGAAAAGACAGAAAAAACATGGGGGCGGATCATTGTGATCCACCTAAAAAATATGTGAAACCTAAACCGAAGATCTTCGAGGAAGACGAAGAGAAGATCGAACCAGCCGAGAAGACCACTGTTCAAGATGTGGAACGACTGTTCTATCTTCGAGAGTTTCACAAGTTCCTGGCTACCAACCGAGTGATGAAGATCATAAAACTCAAGATCATCGGGAAGCTTGAAGGTCGGGCGACCAGGCCGGTTATCACAGGCAGTCAACTTGATCTGATCAGGAACCTCTTGGCGCAGATCGACGAAGTTGGCTTCACTACTGGTGCCTTCGACGCGAATATGCTGTTCGATCTGGACCAAGGGACGATCAGAGAAGCTATGACAACTCTGTATGATCACCTTGCCTCGTTACTCGGGGCGAACCCCGTGGTCCAGTCGCCGATCGCGGATCCTTCACACCGATCGCAGTTGGTTGAATACCCTATGGATATTGAGTCGATATATCAATCGTCATCACAATCTGGAGCGGACTCCACCGACTCCTCGGTGGGGATAACACGTATGACGTTGGGCCCGAAAGGGATCAAGCAGATCGACCCCAAGATCGAGTCGCAGAACAGGAAAAGAAAGCCTGAACCTGGTCGAGTCGGATCGGACGATAGTTTTGAAGATGCTCAAGAAGTGCCACAGAACAATCCGACTCCCAGCAGTGACCCGACCAACATGCCGGAGGTCCCAGAGCAAATGAGAACCATGTTCGCGACTATGATGAACCGATTTGCGAGTGAACAATATGGATTACCTCAGTACACACCTGGGCAAGGACAACCATGGCGATCAGAATCAAACATGAAACAATCCGCTGAGAAACCGGTCAAGAAACCCGTGGACGGGGATATGGAATCAGTCCGATCAGCCGGAATTGTTCGATCGATATGCCAGGTTGGTCACCAAGATCGATTTCACAGATCACCCCCACGTAGTGATGTAGACATGGAGTCAGAAGGAGAGATCAGTCAGCATTTCGATACCGGAAGATCTGGACATTGAGACGCCCCGTAGGGCGAATATGGCCTCCGCGCAGGCATTTGACAGTGATTCTGGAACGATCACCCGAGTGCGGATGTCTGCGATCTTGGAATTAAAAGATTTTACCGGCAAGGATATGGATGATGATCAGGCTAGAGCTTGGTTGAGTCGGACTAAATCAGCTTTTTTGAGAGACAAGACACCGGAAGGTGAAAGATGTCTGATCTTCGCTGATCTAATGAAAGGTCCGGCCAAGAACTGGCTTAAGCAGCTGAGCCGAGAAGTGCGTTTGAAGTGGCCTCGATTGTGTGAAGAGTTTGAAGAGCAGTATTGCAACTCGGGGGTGTCTGTCGCGAGACAGTATTACCACATGAAGAAAAGATCCGACGAGACGCCGATCGAATACTTACATCGGCTGAATGTTGCTGGTCTACGCGCGAAAATGCCGATCAAGGACCCACGACACCCGGATATAGCTCGCGAGCATGTCGAACACTTCATTGGCACTCTGGATAATCGCGATCTGGCTGATCAGCTAACCCTGCTCCGTATAAAGGATTCAGAGCAACTGGAACTGACTCTGAGGACGCTGCAGCGAGCCAAAAGTCGACAGCCCAAGGTCGAGGTAGGATCGAACCGGTACCGGTCGAAACCACATCCGGACCAGGGCAAGATACCAGCGGCACGACCAGCCAGAGCAATTCGGATGATCACGAAAGAATCAGACAGTTCCAGTTCGGAAGAGGAAAGTGGTCAATCAAATTTAAGCTCGGACAAGGAACAGTATCGTCATATCTTTACGACGGAGCCAGTATACCGCCCGAGATCATCGATTACGGCATGGATGGACGAAAACCTGGTGGGGATCAACCTGATCAGGACCGATCTCGCAAGAAATGCGTACATTGTGGGTCGACCAGACATGGAGATCGTGATTGCTGGAAAAGAATTACGTGTGGAAAATGTGATCGTAAAGGTCACCCTTCAGATCATTTTTTTTATGCAAAACCTGTGGGAAGATTCACGACGCCGGTGCCTGCCCTATTGAAGAATTTTTCAATCTGATGCGCAAGTGGTATGTGCCGACTAAACATGCTGGCATGCTCCCACCAGATGTCGAGAAAATGTTAAACTAGATCGCTCGCCAGGTTGGAATCTGGTTCGACCCGAGCGATCTATGTTCTGCATTTATGCATATGTCGGTAGCGGAGATAAGTTTGAGGAAAAGAAGATAACCGACAATACATGTTCTAATTCAAATTGCATCGATCGGTGTCCGATTTACAGCCTCAGCGTGGATGAATATTCCCGATCGGACGTGATCATGGAGTTGGATCTACTGCCCGGTGAATCCCGAGGATACTGGAAGTATCACTCTCCGACAAGTGGTTTAAACAGGCTAAAGCTAATGGAAATATCAACAATGAAAAAGCCACTATTCTATTTGACTCTGGGGAAGAAGTCTCGATCATCGACTCCGCCTTTGCTC
>MIQA02009501.1:0-28305 GCA_001887855.2 Sclerospora graminicola | reverse complement strand
GTTTCATTATTTTCACGGTGGGTGTTTCCCACCGTGTATAACTTCTCTATACCACGACCGTCATCGGTCGTAGTAACTTTAACCAGGGGGTGATTTTCACCCGTGTTGCACACATTATTGACACGCAACGACTCGCTCGTTGCGTGTGTAAGTCCCTCTGGACTTTGATCAGCGGGTGTACCATCCGCTGAACTAGTCGGATCAGACCTGGTGGTGCCATCGCTACCCACCAGACTGTCTGACTCTGCGGTTGTATCATTAGATACAGCCGGATTACTCACAGGGTGATCAGATCCTGTGAGACCGCCGCAGTCGATCGACAGGTTAACCCAGTCGATCGTTGGTTGATGCTTGGACATCCAAGGGATGCCCAAGATAACATCGAACTTGTCGTCAAGATCGAGGACGATGTATTCGTCCTCGAACGACAGTTCGTCTAACTCGAAGCGTGTGCGAATCACACGCTTTGGTATAGTCACGGTTGCACCTGTTGCTAACCGGACTGACAATATGCTTCGTGGAGATTTAATCTTAAACATCACTTATGTAATGGCACCCCATTACACTTTCGACCAGTCCTTTTGGAGAAATGACGTTGGTTTGCGTAAGCGGCGTTTTTTTTTGTGTTTGATTATTTAAGTCGGTCTTGTGTGTAAAGGTTGGCGCCCGTCGAGCAACTTGGTTACGAGTAGTCTGCGCTTGTAAAAGAAGGAAAAATTATATATTTCGAAGTAAGGTATAAAAGTACATCTACCAGGCTACCCCATATCACTACTTCCAACTTATGTAGTCCTACTTATGTATCCTACTTACGGCTATTTCTTTTTAATTCTTCGTTCAACCAATCCGAAAATAGCACTTTCATAGAGTGAAAATTCATTCACTCTATCACACTCCACATCCACGTGTTTAAATCACGTTAATATATTGAAAAGTTTTTATGAAGATAACTAAGTGGATTTACTGCTAAAGATCGTATTAATATCGTGAAATTTACGTATCTTTAATTGGTTATTGTTTATCTCTCGTTATTGGTTGGTCCAGTCGGTCGACATCCCGACCGTGTCCCATACGCTATTTTGGACCCTAACCCGTTCTTCGAGAAAGTTTTCTACCGGAGAACGAGCGACCCCTTCTCAAAGAAGCACCTTTGATCGGGCTAGAGTCCACCTCGTTAGTGTAACCACGTTAAAAGTTGATCCGGTCGTTCGTGATGACCGGTCGGAAGACCGTGATGATCGGCTCTATCGTCCTAGTGGTGATCGGTCCAATCGACTGGATTTACGGAGTACCCCCATCCGATAATTGATCGTCCGTACTAGTTGGAATCCGAGTTCCTCCAAAAACTTTCTGTTCTGGATTTGAATATTGGCTCCACCACAATGGTCATCACTTGATGACTCTGGATATCCCCGTGATTCCTCTGATGATGGAAATTATCTAACGATCAAAGTGGAGGAAACATTTTTTTTATTTTTGAGTGTATTGGAGGAAGGCGTATCGCCTCCGATACTGGATATATACTTCTCCTTCCTGTAGCAGTTTGTATCTCACGCGCAGCTTGACAACTCGCAAGTTCTTTTTCTACACGTCTAAAGAATGGGTTAACGTTACATAAGCTACAACGGTCGTGAGCGACAAAGTCTCTAATTAATAGATTGAACCAACTGATCATTCATTCGACTGTCGTAAAAAGCTCAGTCCAGACACGAAATCCGAGAAAGAAACGCTAAGCACTTCAGTTCCCTCCGTCGTGTAGATCTAAAGCGAGGGAATTTATCCATTCACGATCGAACGCACTCATTGGATTTTGATATTTGCCGCACATTACTGTACAATGGGCTGTAATAAAATAAACGACAGAGTTTCCAGTGTTGACTGGAAACTCTGTCGTTTTTCCTTCGTGTAAATCCTGCATCAAGTTAGTTGGGGAGAGAGTCAGACTGTTCTATTATCTTTATAAGCGGCAAGAAGTCTGGAATCGAGTAGTAGGATGCTAGCGCTTTTCTGGCGATCCATCTCCTCTGTCATCAATCTTATCTACGATGGTCATCTTGTCTTATCCATCTGTCTTTACCCTTGTTCCTCTATTAACCGTCCCGTAAACCTTTGTATGTAGTGGTACTCTACAATCTAAATCCCGGTCTCGTCGTCTACAGTAGTGGTACTTTACTACTGGATCAATGTGAAGCATTCAACCCAGACACGTTTGTAGATTTGTTGTAGTATCACCAAATATTAGTTGCAACGGTACTGGATTTGTTTCGTGCGTTGCAGGTGACAAATAATCGCAAGTCTGATAGCAGGTAAGTTACCAGGGCGCGAACCTATCTTAATATTCTGTCGAATCAGTCCCCAAGTGTGCGTCCGTTATCCTCAGCAGCCGTGAGAATAGAGCCTGGCATTGATCCTTGAAGCTGGCCAAAAGAGCGTCATTGGTGACTCGTTCGTAAAAAAATATTAGGGTAGGCGTACTGATCCACTTGTTCATTATGTAATACGAAGTACATAATACATTATCCAGTCAACACCTAGTCGCTGAGTTGACAGGCAGGGACTCTTTGCTGTTCGTTCCAGATGTCAGTCCACTTTCTGCTTGCTGAATTCATGTTTCAAGGTGTTGTGGTTCTATATGTATTATCGTTGGTTTCGGTCCGGCATTAAGTGAGAGAAGACGATGTTTTTAAAGAAGAAACGGATTATCTAGCAAGAAACTATCAGGTAATCTGTGCCGCTCGTTCATTAGCTACACGTTGTTAAAATTATTGATTGAAAGAAACTTGATGTAGTGTCATTCGTTTGATAGAACTAATATACTTTCTTCAACATCCATTCGCACGCTCGCCACACCCTCGTACCAGTACAAAAGTACAGTGTACCAGTACAGTAAGTCATAATGGTGTGAGAATATCATCTCCGTAGTTAGTTATTTCGACACACGCAACAAAAGTTGGCCTCGTAGCTGGTTCGCCGTCTCCTTTTCTTGGGAACACACCATAAAGAATAAAAAAATATGTACGTAGGGTTTTTATTTGCTCGAGTATCACAGAACAATACTCACCCATCGCGTTCGCGTCAGGCGAACATGAGAGCTTTATTGGGAGCTCGATACAACAACTTTTTACACTTGTCCAATGTCCCTTAGGTCGTAATACATTAACTTTCGCGCATGTCAAACAGCGTTTTGCCCACCCAAAAGATAGAAACTGCTCTTAATGACTGTGGCTGGTACAAGGGGTACCATCGTATTGGTACCAGGTGTGAGTGCTTGGATATCATCCTCCCTACCCACACAAAAAGAACCACCTGTGCTGTCCTTTCCACGACAATTGCTGAATTTTCAGAGTGCACGTACACAAAGAGCTGTACATCATGTAATAAAGGTTAATGAATTTTGGTAGGCTCCTGTAGTTGTTTAACTTACAAGTAATATACAGCATGATAGCAGGTCCATGCAAGATATGAGGTCGTAAGAACGGACGATGTAACACTTGTTGTTGCATTGCAGAGTGCTTGAGGATCTGCCTCTGGTAGCAGAATGGACAACAAGGTAAGCTGTATAATCCATCCATCCTTCCGCCGTTTTGTCATTCACCAAACGACAAGGAACAAGAAGCCCTTTGCTTCGTTTTCCGACACTAGCACGTGTTTCGACAAGCCGTGGTCAACAAAAAGTATTGACTCGGTGACGTCGCTCCATTGTCCAATCTATTTGGTCTCTCACGCATTTGCAGGCCCCATCAAGACTGCGTTATCGGCATTTCGATGAAGTTCCCACTACCGAAAAATATTTTTCCGCCACTCGAACTCTCTGATAACGACGAGCAGGATTATGAACAGCTTGCGAATACCCTTATCAAGGCGACACTTGGAGAATACGATGAATTTGTCATGCAAGACCGTAAGAGTGTGGATGCTCGACGATGGAAAACTATCCGAACCCGTGACAATGTCTCGATTTACCGTGAACGCAACATTGATACCAAGACTCCAGTAAATCTTGCTCTATACCAAAGTGCCATCTCCACTGCAAGCAGCAGACCTAGTCAATCTGTCCGCCCGTCAAGCCACGCAGTTAATGGCCACACACGCAGCTTTGGCCCCACCTCACCTTGCAAAAAGAATATGTCTTCATGGGGGGACCCTACGGACGACAATCGGGACACATTTCGAAACGATAGCTATAGCAGTGGCGGCTTGCTCTCCGAGCCACGGATTACGACAGGAGCGTTCTCGAGCACAGACGATGACAAGAATTCCGGACTTCCACGATTACTCGCGGTCGGCTGTTTGCGTGGCACTCTTGATGATGTCATGTATGGCGTCGTGTCCCCCTGTGCGTCGTCTGTTCGTCTCCGTAGCTCGTACCTTGGCGAGCACATTGCCGACTGCTCCGTGCTCCATGAAATCAAGAGTCCATCCCATGCCGATCCCTTTCGTTTTTTAGGTATCAAGTGGTTTGTGCGTGCAAAACATCGCGGTGCTTCTCGCATTGTCCTCCCTCGCGACTTTGTTGTCCTTGAATTTTCCGGCGTCATGA
The DNA here is from genome assembly GCA_001887855.2 of Sclerospora graminicola. Lineage (NCBI taxonomy): Eukaryota > Oomycota > Peronosporomycetes > Peronosporales > Peronosporaceae > Sclerospora > Sclerospora graminicola. Next base: position 23,765 of record MIQA02009501.1, on the reverse strand, counting down.
TGCGTCCAGACAATTCCCGCGTCGGGTTCCATCTCATGCACTCGATCGAGATTCCATCCTGTCGCGAATTGAGCGAGCTACATATTCTGCGAGCGAAACTCTCTACTTGCTACATTTTTGAGGAAATTCACCACAATTGCGTTCAACTCTTTATGACAGCTTCAGTGGATCCAAATGGCCATGTCCTGAGTCGAATGGCGGTGCGCTCGGCAGCGGCTGCTCTCAGTAGCTGTTGGAAATCAATCAATTGTGCACAAAACAAGAAACTTGCATTCTGTCTGCAGAACGAGCGGCCATCAACCGTCGCGTCTTCGCGGGGACTTAATGGAGCCGTGACGCGATCGTCTCGAGGTGGTCTCTCCGTCTTGACACCCGTCGATGAGTCTTCTGTGCGGGAGTCGATGGGTCCCATTTCTCAACGCAGTAACTACAGCTCGACGCCCAAAAATCGTCGCCAGTGCCTTGTCTGCCGCAGTAAACTAGCTGTGCTTTCCAAGACAATTACGTGTCAAATGTGTGGCGAGCAAATCTGTTCTCGCTGTCGCATTGTGCGCAAGCTCAGCTGCAACACGCTCAATGCCCAAGTCACACAATCGTCGATCAATTTCTGCAAAAAGTGTGTCACTAGTGTTAGTCATGAAAGTGCGTTGGACATTGCACGGGAAGAGTTATGGGTCCGTGCCCGTGGTCGCTCGCGCACGTCGTCAGCAGTGTCCGTTCCGTGCTTGAAAAAGAGTTTCTCGTCGGAAAGGAATACCTATGCAACCGTAGTGCTCGGTCGTACAAGTGAGATCAGCAGCCGAAACAGCGGTACAAACAACAACAGTGGTGGCAGTCCCAAGTCTCGAGCACACCTAGCCAGAGTCGGGGTCCACAGCACGATGAGTCTGTGTTTGGCTATTCAGTGGGTCCTCCTTCATCGGCTTCGACGCAGTCTTCGACTCTGTTGCTGCACCCTAGCCTAGGTAGTCGATCGTCCAAGAACCATTCGATAAGCACGTCAAGTATGAGCTTTGGGGCCTTGTCAAGTACTACATTGACGAATGAAGCGCTTCTACTGGATGACCTGGCGATGGATAGGAACAGTAAAGTGACAGAAGCTGCTGACAAGAGTAAAGCTCAGGCAGAGGAGCCCGTGGTGCTGGACCACCGTATGACGATGCGTAGTTTACGACATCTCGACTATGTGCTCTCTGTGGGGGAACAAGAGATTGTGGATGAACTCGAGAGCGAAGATGCCGAAGACTATGGCGAATTTGAAAGTGGAGATGAAGGACGGTCCAGTTTTGCGTCATCGGTGGCTGTGATGGACGACAATTATGAAATGTGCGAGACACCGACGAGTGACGCTGTTCAATCTCGACGCAAGTCTCTTATTGTCGAAGGAACAGAGGAGAATGATAGAAGCAGTGAGAAATTAGAGCAACCGAGTGATCAGCTGGAAGACAAGAGGGGGCTTGGGATAAAGCCGAAAGAGGGGCATTTGACGCAGCCACTGGAGCTCCCAGAAGAATTCGACGAGCCCGTGCCAATGGCAAAGTCCGTGTATAACAGTGATGGTCACCAAGATGTGGCAATTGCTGAAGAGGTGGAAGTGGTGGAGGCTGCTCCAATTGTAGAAATGATGGAAGAAGAAGTGAAGAAAGCAAAGGCCGCGTCGGATGGCGAGCTAACTCCAAACGAGTCACAAACGCGTCTCAATCGTGCCCATACCTCGGTCCCGTTTTCGGATAAGACAAGCGCTGCTTATCAGCACCAGCTCTTGCAACAGATGCAGGATTTACATAACGTGGTGGAATCAACGTATCAAGTCGCAAGGGCCAATACGGAGGCGGTCTTTAAGGAACGCGATTGTGACCGTCTGACCCAGACTTCGTCGTCCCCGAGCAATGCACCGGGAAATCTCCGTGGTGTACGGACGTTTTCGCAACCTTTTGCTTTTAATGTGGTGGGTCTGCGCTCGATGCGTGCGATGACTGTTGGTATCAGCAAGTAGATGTGTAACCATTATGATGATGGGTGGTATTATTGTTTTTAATTAATTAGGCAAGATCCGTGGCGGTATTTATCGATTTTGAATCTACAATAGATTGACACTGACTGGGCTGCAATTTATGGCAATTATAACTCTGGAGTGTTTGTTGGCTGTGCTATATGGCATTCACTTAGCTAAAACTAGAAGATACATGTCCAATGCTTTGATCGTTCGATATTAATATCGAACGATCAAAGCATTGGACATGTATCTTCTAGTTTTAGCTAAGTGAATGCCTCAGTATTGTCTTTTACAGGGAATGTGTTGATATACCACTGTATAAAGTGAAATGGAAGTAATGAAATTACCTAATTTAAACTGCATTCATGACTCCACGCCTACGCACTGCTACATGTGCAAAAACTGAAGTCAACTCTTCAGTCATTTTGAGAGGGTAGTTCTTTACTTTGTAGGAGCGTACAACGAAACGCATTATTACTGTAACCAAACTACATGTATGCAGTGTCTAGCGCAATCAACAGAGGATGGTATTAATATACAAATCAACCTACAGCTGCTCGACACGTTTTCATTGTGTATTTATTGCATGCGTGAAATTGCCTTCGATCAAATCGGATTTGTTAGCCAGTCTCTCAATTTCTAGTCCAAACTCTAATGCATTGCGCACAATGAGTTTCTACCACCGATGCGGATGTGCGCTCTTCGGTGCGTTCAAAGCGCTCGAAACCAGTGTTATGCGACAATATTAGCGTGGTCATTTTACCCGTTCTCTTTTACTCGAAAATCATGCCCGATATATACAATTTTGGCAGTTGAACAATCATAGGGGATCGAAATGGACTTTATCTCGATTCGATTTTTATTTCGTCGCAATGGCATTAGCACCATCTGCAAACTAGAAAGCTCGCGTCAATACATGTAACCCCTGAGCATGACTGTTACTTACTAACAGTAAGATCAACAATTGGGCGCCCTAAAAAATCCACCTCAGTGTCACAATGTAATGGCGTTTTCGCATCCGACATTGTGCATGGTATCCACCAGCTGTTTCTCTTGAAGTCAAGCATCAGCACTGTCTCATCGGACTTGTGGATGTAATCAAAGCTAACTGCATAAACGCCACAAGGGCTGGTGTTAGTATTTGTGCCTTCTGTCGCATCAATTTTTGCCGTGTTCATTTCGCTGTGGCAACGCTCGCTCTTTCAGCCTAACTACGAGCAATGTAACACCCAAGCCTTTTTTACTGCCCGATTCCTCGTCCTGGCCGTGCAGATGTACGGTAGCTCCGAATCTTCGTCACGTGGCTACAGCGAGGAATTGGTTTACACTTTTAATTTCCTTAGTTGGGCGCACTCCCAAGTAGTGCAATTTAAAAGACAATGAAATTCCCATTTCCCTGTGCGCCGTTTGGCAACTACCCGGCCCTATCGCAAGCATTAAGTGAACAAATCGAGCTCATTGTGCAACAAACTCTGACCAAGGCGCTGACAGAGTATGAAGTCCATCAACAGCGGCATCGACGAGCTTTGCCACTTTCTCAGTATAAAATTGTCAAGAAATTTGAACATCTCGTCTGTTATCGTCAACGTTATAAGGCTGCAAGTGCAGCGTCCTCGTCGTCGTCGTCTTCTCTATCGTCCTCGGCTCCATGCAAATGCGAAGATAGTGATACTGCCTGGCAAACATCAAAGTTAGTGACAACTGGTACGATGATTGGCACACTGGACGATGCCATGTATGGATTACTTGCGACGGACGTGACGTCTACTTTTATACGAGCATCGTATACCAAAGAGGAACTCTTGGATTCCGAACTCTTGTACTGCATTGAGTCGCCCACCGCTGAAAAACCATTTCAGTTTTGCGGTGTCAAGTGGCATTTAATGGAACTGAGCAAGGTCGCGACGAAACGCGACTTTATGTTTGTAGAGGCTACAGGTATTGTTGTCCATCCTAACGGTGAACGAGTCGGGTATCACATTAGGCATTCCGTGGACTTACCAGGACTTGGCGAATTGTCTGGACAATATCAAGTCCTGCGAGCACGCATTGTCTCGTGTAATCTGTTTCGACAGCTTTCCAACAACAAGGTGGACGTGTATATGACAGGCTTTGTCGACCCAAATGGACATGTGCCTGCCGCCGTGGCCACTGCATTTACGGCCAGTGCGTTGTTAAAACTTGGCCAAGCTGTCGAGTGTTCGCGCAGTAAAAAGCTCGAATATTTAGTCGAGCAGCAACAATTGAAACGTATGAATGTCGTGACCGGGAGCTACGTGAAAAGCAGCGGTGATGATGATGGCCCGACAACGTCAGCGAAATATCTTGGCTCCTCCACGCCTTGCGCCGTCTGTGCAGCGACATTGCACATGTTTCGCAGTGTCGCTCATTGTGAGCTCTGTTTCGAAGCCGTCTGCTCTCGCTGTCGGGTCACAAGACGGCTCAGTTACCGCGTTGCTCGCCCAAAAGAGCTCAAACATCGAAACACTGTCTTCTGTACCGCCTGTGTGGCGAAAGCGTTGACTTATAGTGCTATTGAAGTGGCTCGTGCCGAGTTGACAGGGCAGTCGTGTCGGAAAAATACCTATGTGATCCCGGGCCCATTGCGACGAGTTGTCACAAGCTCAACGCATTCAAGCACGAGCTCTGTCGTATCGTCATCGGCTTATGCACGCCAAGACGTCGAGAAAAGCGTGACTCTGCCCCGTCATTTGAAAAATTCGAGTATTCTCGAGTGGAAAATGCCAACTCGTAAACGATCGTTGACTCACCCTTGTTTGCCACTCGACAATGATCACGTCATGGAGCTGGCTCCCACTTCTGAGGAGAACATTTCCAGCTCGAAGAGTGACGATAGGAAGAAATATTTCTGTGACAACGTAGTAGGTCGAAAGAAGACCCCAGCGCCCAAAGCACACGCGGATCAGACTGAATTTAAACAGACAGACCCGCTCGCATCGTCAATGCCACCGAGGCCTACTGCCTCAGCAATGGAAAGCCAAAAACGACGCCAGCACGAGTGGCTCCAGCGTATGAAGGAGCTGCGGCAGAACGCCGAGAGCGTCTACCAATTTACACGAAAAAATACAGATTCCATGGGATGTGGGAGCACGCTGTCAAAGTCGCAGTCGGTCTGTTTCACGGCGTTTGACTTGGACGCCGAGCTGGATTGAGAAGGATGCGCCCAGTACAAGTAGCTAAAAGAAACTAATTACAGTCTAATGTTTTGTTGTACATTTAAGTGATGCCATTTAGGGGGTAGAAGTAGTTCACAATCAATATGTAACTTTAATTGCCTACAAATAGCGTAAGACGGGACTGTTTAAAGTGAAGTGTATACAGACTGTAAAGTTGCAGCACTGTAAAATTGACCTTGACTCATATATTAATAAGTATGCCCTTATCGGCGCCAGATTTTATGGAATGGGTTTAATGTTCGTTACGTTCTTCGCGCAATGGCAACTTCTATTTGCTACAATTCGATCGAATTCGGCGGCATTCCGACACTGTTTCCCCCTCAGTTTCCTGGCATTCCCGAATCGGCATCGCAGTCGTCTAGCACCACCACAATGCCATCGATCGCTACAAAATACCCAGTCGTATTGATTCACGGTGTCTTTGGTTATGGGGCAACGAAACCCCTCTGGAATACGTGGTCACCCTATTGGCCAGAAAAAGCATTGCACGAATTGAATCCCAACCATGTACTGCTTCACGTCGGGGCATTATCATCCAACCACGATCGAGCGTGTGAAGCGTTTTACCAGTTATATGGTGGCCAAGTCGATTATGGCAACGATCACAGTCTTGCCGCAGGACATGAACGCTATGGGGCAACGTACACGAGTCCATTGCATCCGACATGGAGTGCCTCAAATCCTGTCCACTTGGTAGGCCACAGCTTTGGCGGCACGACAGCGTTGGAATTGTACCAATTGATATGCTCCGACTTCTTTCAGAGAGGGACCGACTCGCGATGGGTACGAAGTCTTATCGCCATCGCCAGTCCACTAACCGGCTCCACAATGCCGCATCTTTTTGGTCTGCATGAGCCACGAGTCGCGCCTTTTTCCCTTGGCCACGTCATCGGAGCGATCCTTGGCGTCTGGTTCAAGCTTCACACGGATTTCCCCCTCCTACGACGCGTTTTTGACTTTCAAATGCCGCAATGGGAATGTGTCACTACTTTTCGCGAGATTTTGTCGCCAAACGGGCGTATTAATCGCTCCACGGACCTCGCAGTCTTTAACCTTTTGCCCAAAGAGCGACTGAAACGTAACAGCCAATTAATTGACATGGACAAGCTCTTTCTCCTCTCCGTGGCAACATCGAGCCATGTCAGTATGCCATACGTCGAGCTTGCTTTGCTCCTTCTCATCCTTGGCTTTGCAATGGCTGCGACCATCAGTTTTCTTAGCAATTGCATCGCATTGACAACATTCTTGCTCTTGAACTTGATTGGAACACTCTGGAGTCTACGTCGACGAGCTCAGACACTCGACTATGCCTCGATTCCATCCTTGTACGCGTTATCTTTCATCATGCGCCGTCATGTTCGCATGCTTCACATGATTTTTGACGGATTCGATCGGGAAATGTGGAGTGATAATGATGGAGCAGTGAACCTTCACTCCATGCTACGTCCTTGGGCAACAACAAAGAAAGGATGGAAAGAGCAGCCTCTCGATCCATTGGATCCCACAAGACCTGTCAATGCTTTCAAGCTGACGAGGGGAACATGGTATGTCCATTGTGTTCAAAAGAACCACATGGCTGGAACGCACTTTGACAGCGACTCGGCGGCATTCTTCAAACGGCTTTTCCAACTCATGGTCCACCATTTCGAAAGCCAAGACTTAGAAGACCTCATCACTAACTAGCTTGCTTCAATCGTCTCAAGTTTAAACAATGCGCCACGGCCGATCTACCACCTAGAAGCGCTATATTGAATAATAGTATAGAGTTGAATTCAGCAAGCGACAGTATAAACGCAGTAACTATATGTACATGGACATACCCTTTGTCAGTCAGTCATCTTGCTTTTCTCCTCTCCTCCCCTACACTCGGGAGGGTGCCTGCCTGCCCTCTTTGCCGTCTCTTCGATCCTTTTTTTGAGTCTTCCCTTCTTTCTTCTACTAGTTTCTCAAGCTCTGCTGTGCTCTGAGAAGCTTTACAATTGTTGTCGCACTCGCCCGCTTCCTCGGTTCCCAGCAGGGCTTCGACCTGGCAGACCATCTTGGAGGTACGAATCCTCCGTGTATGTAAAGCCCTTAAACGGATCATTCGCTGTGAGACTGCTACCGTAGGCATTCCCATTATTAACAGGTCGTCGGCCAATTGCCATGGCCATACCACGCACATGATTGTCGGGACTAACGACGGGCATGTCAGTGAATTCGCGATCAAACTGGGACGTGTCGAGAGCACTCGAAAACGTTGGACGCCATGGAGGCGGCACTTGACCATTACCTAGCGCTTCCCACTTGATCTCGGTGAAAAACGGGTGGTTTTTAATCTCGCCGGCATCGGTCGGCCCTGTTCCCAGACGTCTCGTCGGGTCCCGCTCCAGCAGCCTCTTGAGCAAATCTTTCGCATGTGGGGACAAATATTTGGGAAACGTGAGATCTCCCTTTCGAATCTTTTCAAACAGCCGATCGCGATCACGGCAGTAAAATGGGGGCAACCCCGTCAGCATCTCGTAGAGCAAGGCCCCAAGCGACCACCAATCCACTGCACGGCCGTGGCCGGAACGGTTTAAAATCTCGGGCGCTAGATACTCTGGCGTGCCACAGAACGAGTTGGCCCCCGTAAAATCGTCTTGAATGCCTTCTTTGGAAAGACCAAAGTCGGTCAATCGAATGTGGCCATTCTCGTCCAGTAAAACGTTCTCGGGCTTGAGATCACGGTAAATGACATCCAGATTGTGCACGTATTCAATTGCTAAGGTAATTTCAGCGGCATAGAAGCGTGCGCGGTGCTCGGGGAAGCGTTGGACCTTGCCAAGATGAAAAAACAGCTCCCCACCCGCACAATAATCCAGCACAAAGTAGAGTTTTTCGGCCGTCTGGAACGCGTAATTGAGCCCTACAATAAACGGATGGCGCACGTAACCTAGTACATGACGTTCCGTGCGTGTGTGTTCCACCTGGTTGCGCTTGATAATGTTTTCCTTTCGCAGTACTTTCATGGCATAAATGAGTCCCGTATCTCGCTTCCGCACAAGCAACACCTTGCCAAAACTGCCCTTGCCAATCACCTTGATCATGACAAAGTCCTCGAGGGTGACTTTGTCGCTCATCTTGTGCTCCTTGACGTGCTGCGCATGCTGTAGCTGCGTTTCTTCCAGCAGCGACTGCTGGTCTAGTCCTGTATTCGTCATGTCCGTGTGGTAGTCAAACTGAAACATCTAAGCACCCAAGAGGTTCCAACATTCAATATATATATACAAACAAACGCCTCATGCACATAGACTGGCAGCAACAAGAGCAATGAATGACACTCACGTCGTCATCTTGAAGTTCATCATCATTCGAGCGCGGGTCATCATCCGTCGTCGAGTCGAACATTTCGTCCATGTCAAGGTCACCAATGTTACCTCCACGCCCAGTAGTCGTCGCCGTAGTATTTTGTAGACCAGGGGGGGGCAGATTGGCATCGGCACTCACAAAGTCGACAAACACATGCGACTGGTAGATCGGTGGATGCTGAAGTAGCTGCATCATCCACATGCTCAGATCCACCCGTGCCTTCTCGAGCGAGTCGGGGATCCGAAGATCAAACATACGCAACGGACAGGGTGGTATCGCGTGTCCAAAGATCATTGTTAGCTGCTGCCCGAGTCGCTGGAAGGCTTCATACGTCCGGTAGATGGTCCAGGAACTTCCACCGCCTTGTTGCACTGTGCCTAAGAACACCTGGAAGAATCATAAGAACGTTTTCTAGGGGCATTCGAGGTAGGTTTTCATGGTGACGCACCACACGATCAGGTTGCGTCGAGTCACGCATGACGCCCGAGCCCGAGATCAACACGCTTAGTGTCGCCATTGTCAAATGGATAAGTGATTTGACTGAATGGCTGCCCGATACTCGCTGATTCTAAAGGCGAAACGACTCAAGTGGACTTTAGTATGGCGCTGAGACCTGCGGCGATTGGTAGGAGAGAGCGAGAGACTAATTGAGTCAGCCAATCAGGGAGAGCCGGATATTTTGTTTCCTTCTCAGTATACAACACACATTCAGATATTCGTCGGGCTATACCCCAAAGGTGGTGGAGTGGCGGTTCATTACTTAATTCAACCCGCTCTAGCCTCGACACCCCATCATTAAACAAGCAATTTGTATACCCCAGGCGATGTCCAGACCTTTCGACATTCACAATATATGGTGCAGTAATGGCTCACTTTTCTGTATTTTACCCCACGTGAAAAAGCTGCAACTTCACGGCGTTTAGACTTTTTTTTTGGACTATTGCGACGTTTTTTTCTCGACTTTTCAAGTTGCAGTTCACGATAAGTCAGTCATCTTTCTTTGCAGTCTTGTCCATCTTGATAGGCTTGTTGGGAGTCTCATCCACTAACTCCCATACGTCGCTAGATCGACGTCGCGGCTTGGGCGCTGGAATCGGGTTGCGGCTGTTGTAAAGGACAAGCAACCCCGCTACGATCAGTATCAGCCCTCCGGCCAACAGCCACGTGACCACCACCGGTCTGCTGCGATGTCGCGTAGCCTCGCGCTCCAGCAGCGCCGCTGTCGGCTGGATGGATAGTCGCATCATCCGCTGCGCTTTCTGTCCTTGTGGCGGCTCCTTCTCGCTCAGCTCCCACGCTGCAACCACAGAAAAGCGCTCTACACACACAACAGATCAGTTGCAACACAAAAACGAGTTTTCAATGAGCAGCTACTCACTTTTCGCGTCCAGCAGCAGCTGCACTTCGTAGCTCAGCGGCATATCTTCCTCCTGCCTTGGAACACCCGTTCCCGTTTTAGCCAAAACGCCACTGTTTGGGGCCTTTTGGGCTCGCAGCACTAGCTCCACGTAATAGTCGTCCTCCCTCTTTCTTGCATCCTGCTCACTAAAACCTGAGAGCGCATACCCCTGCGCATATCCGTGGCGTTGAATCTCCTTAAAAGCGCGTCGGGCCAGATCGATATGGAGTGCAAACTGTGGATCCTGCGTCAAAATTTGGTTGATTTCCTTGTGATGCCAACGCGTACTGTCGTCAGTGATGGTCTGACGCTGCAGCTTGGCGTGCTCCTCGGCGCGCTTTTTGGCTAATTCTTCGAACTCAGCGGCCGTTAGCTCGCGCGTCGTGCCATCTACCCCTGTCACACTGACTGGCTGGTCCGCATCTAACTGATGCTTCAGATCCGAGGCGAATGTGACGACATTAATAACGATCAACAGCGATAGTAGTAGCAGAAGCGGGAGATACGGCATGTGATTGATTTTGTGGGTGGACCTTCAAATTTACAAGGGACCACACAGTCTGGTCCCTTGTAAATTTGTGTGTGGTCCACACTCCCCATGTACCATAACATAGGTACAGGGTACCGTAAAGAATGAACTATGTGACGTGCGCACGTCCGTCTTTGCAGCAAAAGGTAGTGCACACGGTTTCTCCTCAAAAGCTGACAATATCATTCAAATGATAGACTTAAGGGGTGTAGTCACCAAAAATGCAAAAGCTAAGAGCTGCGAGGGCAATCAAGTAATCTGTTGGAAGTTGAAGTTGTCGGCTGAAGTGTGAGTTGTGTTTCTAATTTTAGCATTTCTATTACACTTTAGAAATGGGTACAAATATAACAAACACGCTAATGAGAGCAGTTGTGAAACTACTTTGGCGGCGCACGATCGCGTAGGAACTAAGGGTAATAATGCATGATAATATATTTCAGTTTTACTTTTACTTCTATCTGTTCTAGCGCGTTCGTACCTTCGGTTGCTTTGCGGTTGAATTTTAACAGGTTATGAGCCCAATGCCGCAGAAAGAAGGAATGGACGACGTCTCAGGAAGGCAAGCGACTATCGGAAACGTCGACTTGGGATCCCGAGACCGAGTTTCAGTTAGCGACGAAGAGAAGCAAGATGGAGACGTTCGTGATAAACACCGTCAAGCTCAAGAAGAGATGAAGAATTTAGTGAAACTCATGACGAAGATGAATGAGAGGCTAAACAAGTTGGAATCGCCGAAAGTCGACGCAAATCCACAAGGGATGGATAGCTTCTTTCGAAATGGTGAAAGAAGACGCATGCGTTGGAGTCATTGGACGGTGGTCTAGACGGCGGTGGTATACCACAGGCTGGGCCCGGTCAAGGGCAATATCAGCAGGCCTGGAACGTGAATAATGGAAATTTCACGCCGCCAAGGCAAATTCCCACTGCACGGGAAATGAAGTTACAGATCAAGGAATTCACGGGAACTGAAGTCTATAAGGGACTGGGCTCAAATTTTAAATAGTGGGGTTTACGATTTATGCGGCAAATAGCCATGGCAGAGAGCGCCAGTGGTTTCCCGTGGAACGAGGGCGTGAAAGTGGATGTCTTAGGGCACTACTTGGGCGGAACCGCCGAGAAATACTTTCAAAAACAAGTCGGAACGTGGTGGGACATTAACCCATCTCTATGGTACATTCTGGATCAAATGCTGGAAGCTTTTAAGACGAATATATCTACGGCGCAAGGGATGAAGCTACTCACCGCCAAGAAGGACCCCAGGCGGACGTGGTCCGAACACTTGCTTTACCTGGTTGCAGTCAGTGAAGCGTCGGGATGCAAGGAAGAATTAATTCTAGAAAGCGTGTTGAAGTATTCCGCGCCTGAATTGCGAGGAGTACTGTCGGCCAGGTATAATCCCTTGCGGATGGACCACCTGAAGCATGCGGAGGAGCTCGTGCAGTTCGCACAGTGGCTGGAGCAAGATACAAACAGCAAGGCGTCGAGTCGCGACATGGTAAACCAAGTGCAGCACAGGGAGATTAAAAAGTGTTTCAAGTGCGAAAAACCTGGTCATATTGCTCGAAACTGCAGGTCAGGGACCAAGACGAAAGAAAGCAAGGAGCGTGGAATAAAATTCACGCTGTGTATTCAAGATCGAGAAAAAGAAATAGATGATGAATGGATTCTCGACAGCGGAGCCAGCCGGCACCTAATTCGAGACAAAAACGCGCTCGAAAGCGTGAAAGAGTGCAGTCTGGAATGCGTACTGCCGGATCAAAAGATTTTGCGATTGACGCTTAAAGGGTCAGTGGTATTGAACGTAAGGGCGAATGGAGTGAGACAACAAGTGCGGCTCACTGATGTATATTACGCTGAAAATTTAGCGAAAAATATAATTTCGTATGGAAAACTGGAAGACAAGGGTTTCATATTGAGTTACGATGGAAATAACAGGTCCGTGATAGAAAAGAAGAGCGGGGAAATCGTGTTCGACGTCGAGCGAAGGCACGACGTACTGGTGATTGACACCTCAAATGGGATTAAGGACCAAGTCAATGAAGTAATCCTTTCGGCGGTGGAAGAACCGGCAAGTGAAGTACAAGAAGGATCCCTCATGCATTTTCACACCCGGCTCGGGCACCTAAATTTCGATACAATTGAAAAGGTGGCAAGGGACCCCATTTCAGGGATCAAGCTCACGGATAACGTAAGAAGAAATTGTTTTACCTGCGCAGAAGGGAAACAATCAAGGAATGCGCAGCAGAAACAAGACAGCGGTCAAAATTCGCCTATCGATAGAATAGGCGGAGTAATATGTAGCGACTTGAAGGGACCAATGACGCCGAAGGATCGGCGCGGAAACAGATACTTGGTCAATTTCGTGGATCACAAATCCAATTATTGTCGCGTATTTGTGGCTAAAACCAAGGACCAAGCGGCAAAAATGTTTGAACACTTCTTAGTGTATTTTGAAAAGAGGTTTGGTTGTCGTATACACCTACTTCGAACGGACGGGGGCGCAGAGTACCGGAACGTCGACTTGTTTTGCAAGAAAACAGGTGTGAAGCGTCAGATTAGCGAGGCTGGGAACCAAGCGTCTAACGGAAAGGCCGAGCGAATGCATCGGACGGTACTAAACATGGCTAGATGCATAATATTTGCGTGCGGTCTACCCCTGCATTTTTGGGGGGACGCGGTGGAATACTCGGTCTACATCCTGAATCGAAGCCCTACGAGGGCAAACGCGAAAATGGCGCCCCCCATGGAAGTTTTGACGGGAAAACCGCAGAATGTTGGGGATATCGTCGCTTTCGGAAGTCCGTGCACGGTTTTTCGCGATCCACGAAAGAATTCGCTACAACCAAGGGCAAAGGCAGGCCTAATAATTGGAAAGTCTGATGAAACTAAAGGGTATCGCGTGTATCTGCCCAAGGAAAGACTCGTAATTGTGACGCAGCACGTAAGGAACATTGAGACATTGAATCCAATTCAGAACGAGCAATTCAGAAGGACACAAGAAGTGCAAGAGGAGACAACCGATGAAACGAATGTTTACGAAAAAGACAGGATGGAAACCGAAGAGGCCGTGCAAGAACAAATCGCTCCGGAAACAGGCGGAAAGATGACGACAAGGAAAAGTACGGGAGATCAAGTCAGCCTGGTTATTTACAAGGACCCAAAGGGGTACAAGGAAGCATTAAACTGTAACGAAGCAAAACATTGGATAAGGGCGATGGCGGAAGAAATACGAGCGCTCGAGGAGAACGAGACGTGGAAAATTGTCAAAAGGGAACCTGGCGTAAAACCGTTACAGTCGAAATGGGTGTTTAAAACGAAATTAAACCACAATGGAGATATCGAACGCTATAAAGCCCGGTTGGTAGCGTGCGGAAACGAGCAAGTATATGGAGCAAACTATTACGACACCTTCTCTGCAGTGATGGATATAACGACTAGCAGGATTATTTTGGCGATGTCGATAATATGGGAGGTAACCGCTAGACACGGCGACGTGCCGAACGCCTATGTGAAGGCACCTACGGAAAAGGACGTGGAGATATATCTCGAAATACCGATGGGGATGGAAATCTCGCCAGAAACTCTGGATAAAAAACAAGTCAAAGAACAGAAGGAGCTGCTGCTAAGGCTAGAGAAGAGCCTTTACGGATTGAAGCAGGCGGGACGACTCTGGAACAAGTTATTACACGAATGCATAACGAAACATGGATACGTGCAATGCCTAACAGATTCGTGTCTTTACGTGAAGCGGGATGATGATGGAATTACTTTGGTAGGAGTATATGTAAATGACCTACTAATCACGGCAACGGAAGACTCTCGAGTGGAAACATTTTTTAACGAATTAAACGAGTTACAACTAAAAAACTTGGGGCCGGTTTCGAAGTTTCTTGGCATTAGGGTGGATCGTGACTCGATGGGATACAAGCTGGATCAGAGACAAAACATAGAGGAATTGATTGCGAAGTTGGGCCTAGAAGATTGCAACCCTGCTCGTGCACTGACTGACGAAAGTGAAGATGCAAATCACGAAGACCAAGAGCCATTGCTGAAGTCGGGATCCGAACAGACCATTGGGGACTTTCAGTCCGTAGCTGGAAGTTTATTGTGGATTGCACGATGCACCAGGCCGGACATCATGTTCGCGGTACATCGCATGACCCGTGCAACTCACGCACCTACTATCCACCACTGGAAGTTGGCAAAGAGAGTGGTAAAATATCTCAAAGGGACAGTGGATTTGAAGCTCGCTATGATGAAAGGCACTACAACTGTGAAAAATGCGTTTTCGCTAAGGTGCTACAGCGACGCTGACTACGCAGGCGACAAAAGCGATAGAAAATCAATTACGGGTGGACTTCTAAAGCTGAATGGGATGGTAATCGCTTGGATGTGCAAGAAGCAGGGTGGAATTTCGTTGTCGACCATGAAAGCAGAATTTACTGCGAGTTCGATGGTAATACAGGAAGTGTTGGGAGTATTGGAGCTAATTAAAGAAATGGGATTGAAGGTAACGATGCCTGTGGAATTGCTCATGGACAATCAGGCGGCGATTAAACAATTGCAGAACGAAGAGAGTAGTGCGCGAGCAAAGCACATCGACGTCCGTCTGAAGTTTGTGAAGAGTCATGTCAAGGAAGGTGTTATCAAGCCGAGTTACATCGAAACAAAAAGGATGGAAGCAGATATATTGACGAAAGGGTTAAGCGCAGCGAAGCTATTGGAGCTACGGAGTATGATTGGCTTGGTTCCATAATTGCGGGACGCGCGCCGAGAAGGAGTGTTGGAAGTTGAAGTTGTCGGCTGAAGTGTGAGTTGTGTTTCTAATTTTAGCATTTCTATTACACTTTAGAAATGGGTACAAATATAACAAACACGCTAATGCGAGCAGTTGTGAAACTACTTTGGCGGCGCACGATCGCGTAGGAACTAAGGGTAATAATGCATGATAATATATTTCAGTTTTACTTTTACTTCTATCTGTTCTAGCGCGTTCGTACCTTCGGTTGCTTTGCGGTTGAATTTTAATATAATCAATTAAGGCATCTGCTCTGTCCTCTAAATCTGATTTTTGGTGTCGATATGATTTAATGCTCCCATTTTACCTAATTGTGACTACCTTTTTACCCTTTATTGTATGAACCACAATCCTCTAAAAGACAGCCAAACTGTAGGAAATAGCGCGGCGTGCTTGTCGCTCCTACGAGCGCGGACGTTTCTTAGGCCGATGAGAGCTTCTAAGTAGTCCAATGCGTGCTTGCCGTTTACAGCCGATTAGAGCTGTCAAACGGTGCTATTTGGGTGTTGACTTAGTGTTAGCCAAGCCGGAGGTCTTTCGCGTAAAAACCTGTGCTGCGTGACTGACTCTTTAACGTAAAATTGAAAAGTGTATTATTATAAAAAGTTACTAAAGTAAATCAGTTCTGACTTCTTTGAAACCTAAATGCTCTGTAATGGTGTCCTGTCGTAATTATCGTAAAAAAAACGGAATTTTACCCTTTGCATACTTTAGCGTCGATCACCAAATGGGTACAAAATTCCAACACTCCCTCCGAGAAATACCGGCACACCTCTTCATGCATACACATATCGGGTCTTCATCAAACTTGTATCCATAATAGCGTAATGACCCATAGCATCCACAAACATCATCATTTGAGCCCAATTTGCTTTCGTAACTCCGCAATCCTTAGTGTCTTCGTCAGTAAATCTGCCACCATATATCCGGTCGCCACATGTTCGGGTCGCATCTTACCCTTCTTGGTGTAATACTTTATAAACTTTAGCTTGCGACGTGCTTCGAACTGGAAGCACTGGCTTCGTTCTGTAATTGTTTAATGGCTGCTTGATTGTCGATCTTGAGCACGATCGGAATCCTTGTATGCATACCAATTTCGTCAAACATTTCTTTCATTCCAAGTGCTTGCCTGCCTCCAACTGCAGCAGCCACAACTTTCGCTTCGGCAGTGGACAAAGCAGCAGCTCCTTGTTGTTTGCAATTCCACCCTGCAATCATTCCGTTCACAAAAATCGCATTTTCCGATCTTCTTTATCGGCGGCAAAATCTGAGTCGCTGTAACTGACGATGCGTATCGGCGACGGCCCGCCATCATCATGCTTTAGCATCAATTTTAGGGACTTGGTTCCTTTCAAATAGCGTGCAATACGCTTGGCCATTTGATAGTTGGTGCATGTGTGTGCCGCGTTGCCCGATGAACTGCGAAAGCAATATCGGGGCGCGTGCACCGTGAAAACCACAAAAGGCTTCTAACGAGAGATTGAAAATCTTTAATAGTCGGAATTTTTCCATTAAACTTTATCGGTAGTTTCATTTTCATGTGCTCCGGGACAACCTCGTCCAGAACCGGAGCTTTCACTGCATTTGCGTCTTTCAGTCCATGCCTCTCCAACCTTTCTTCTATCGTGGTTTGTTGATCGATATAATACTCCATCTCAGGACCTCCTTCGATCCGCATGACCAAGAACTTCTCGACATTTTCGAGGTCTTTAAGTTCCATTTTCGTGAAAAATATATCCACTAGGTTCTGATTCGTCGCGGTGACCAACAAGTCATCGACGTACACCCCCACTAAAATGATCCCTTGTTCCGTTGACCGCAACAAAAATGCAGGTGTCAGTCAAACATTGTTTAAAATCCAATTCAACCAGCGTTTTCCGTAACAGTTCAAACCATAGTCGACCGGCTTGTTTCAGACCATACACATTTCTCTCCAGTTTCAAAACCAGTTCCTTCACATTCTCCGCTCCCAGTTCGTCGAATTTTTCATTCGGAATTTCCATACATTTTGGTATCTGGAGGTGAATTTCACATTCTCCTTCGGTCGGAGCTTTAGGGTATGTGTGGTGAAGTGACTCAGAAACTAACGAACTAATGGGAAGTGAACGCCCCCACCTGATTGGTGGAAATGTCGTCCCTAGCTGGATGCCCGGATCGGCCGACAAGGGACGTAATCTGGTGGCCGCTGGATGTATCTACCAGCAGCAGGACGGTGCCAGGCCTGGAATCGGGCCAGATGGGTGTGGCCGAGATGTGGGTAGTTGGGCTAGCGGACCAGGCGAACTGGATGAAATCGGATAGTGGACAACCGAAGGGCGGATTGGTCGGAAGGTATGGGCGAAGGGTCCTGAAAGGGGTCGAACTTCTTAGAGGACGGAGGAGGCACCAGGGTCGGACGTGGAGCTGCCAAGGAAGTGCTAACGCCAGCGGTCAAATGGATGGTCATCCGCCGATCCGGCTGGGTTCGGTGTACCGGCCGGACTGGTACCAGCTAGGTTCGGTGTACCGGCCGGGATGGTACCAGTTGGGGTTGGTGTACCGGTCGGGTTGGTACCATCTGGGGTTGGTGTACCGGCCGGGTTGGTACCATCTGGGGTTGGTGTACCGGCCGGGCCGGTCCACAAAAGAGCATCCGATCGGAGTTAACCGGGCCACTTCAGGTAAGACACATAACTGTCCAGCCGGGCTATTTGGGGTAGGTTACGCAAAAGGGAGTATTGGACATAGGGATAAAAATTAGTATATGTTTTGCTTTCTTAGACACAGGTCGCTTTCATTGGTTCACAGCGGAGGGCTAACAAGGTCCCCTCTTGCTGCTATTGGTTTGCCCGGGGAAGGTTAAAGTAACCCACCGGAAGTCCCCTGACCGGGAGTCGCTGTTGAAATTTACTGCATGAAGAGGTGCGTGGTTGTAAACCACCATAGTGACTTTCAAGTGTACAAGACTGACAAGAGGCATAGGTATACGAAAATTAGGTTAAATCTATTTAGTGTAGGTTTTTAACTATTACATAAATAAATCACTTTTGCACTAACGCTGACTTCCTGCGGACCCAGACAGTCGGGCCCCGCAAGTAATTTGCGCTCGAAGAAATTGCAGACAGGGAGCCTAGTACGTTACGGCTAGCTCCCACTACTAGTTTCTATTCTATTGTGACTAAGTGGTTTTTACGTTTTCGTCTACTTTACGAACCTCTGTGGAATTTACGTGCACTGGCCGGCTCGCTTACTTTCCGTGGTTCTGGAGTGTGGAATTATCTCAGTGGTATACTTACAACAGGTTATGAGCCCAAGTTTAAAAGGCATCTTAAGTTCGATTTTGTCACTGCTTTAGGTTAAGAAGTAGTGCGTTGTGAAAGCCCCCTTACGCAGAGGGTAATTGTGCTGGTTTGAACGTGGAATCTTACGTTGTGGAAAAATATTGAATCGCGGTTATATTATACTGCAAGGATGTCCGACGATAAGGACGACAAAGTGGCTGCGGCCATAACAGGCATGATGGAGTTCATGCAGAAGTTCGATAAACGTCTCGATAAGATGGAGAACGAGCGCGCAAATAATTTGAGTCAGTCACGGTCCTCGAATGAGTTTGGGGACAGCCTCCGAAACCACGGACAATTTGGTGGAAGGATGAATTAAGTAAGGCAGAAGGCATTGGCCAAGGCGTGGGAGTCTTCGATGCGAAGCAAGAGGGCGCCCGCGTGAATCCGGGGCCAACAGGGATGGCACCCGACGGAAACATGAATGTGGGAAATATGGGATATGGTGTGCAGCTTGCGAAGCTCACCATACAAAATTTCGACGGTACCGAGACGTACAAAGGGCTAGGAGCAGGTTTTAAGCAGTGGGCTTACCTGTTCCATGAAGCGTTGGAAGTAGCCCAACTAACCTCCGGCTTTTAATGGAATGAAAGACTGAAGATGAATAAACTGGGTGAACACCTTGAGGGTATGGCGCTGCGGTACTTCCAGCCAAAGATCGGGGTGTGGTGGTCCATGACGCCGACGCTGTGCGCCGTTCTGGAACAGATGAATAGCGCATTCAAGGTAAATTTGTCGCATCACCAGGCGTCGGCAATGATTGCGGCCGAAAAAAGATCACCGGCGATCTTGGACAGAGCACTATTGTATCTGGTTGCGTTGGCGCGGGAAAGTGAGCTTTCCGACAAATTGATCGTGGAGAATGTCGTCAAGTATGCGGCGCCACATATGAAGGTGGCCCTGATGGTTAGATACAACCCTCTCAGGCAAGATTACGTGCAACACGCCCAGGAGCTAGTAGCCTGGGCACAAGAAGTTGAAGAGGATGAAAAAAGGCCCAGAAGGAGCGTTCATAAAGTCGTTCGTGAATAATGTGAATGAAGGCAAGGGCGACAAGGTCTGTTTTGGATGTGGGAATGAAGGGCATATCAAGAGATATTGCCCCCAACAACCCAAGAAAAAAGGTTTCAAGAAAGGCGGCAATACAGGCCGAAAGAACAATGGAGAAACCGAGCGACGTTTCGTCCTCGCGACGACGCATGAAGACAAGGGACCTGCGCGAGCGAATGGGATCGAAAAGGATGATGTGTGGATCGTCGATAGCGGTGCGAGCCGTCATCTGGTGGGCGATCCGGACTTGTTAGAAGACGCAAAGGAATGTGGGGACCAAGAGGGTCTCATTTTACCGGACGGTGGGGCCCTGGCGGTGTCCAAAGTTGGGAAGGTGACACTCAGGAGCACCGAAGAACCAGCTAAAACTATCGTTCTCACGGAGGTATATTACGCTCCCAAACTTGCGAAGAACCTGATTTCGCTTGGATGTCTTAAAAGAAAAGGGTCTGTTTTTGAAGATTGGGATGGAAAGATGAGAGTTACGATGAACGAGCAACCGTTATTTTCTGTGGAATTACTCGGGTCGATTTTTGTGGCTAAACTAATTTCAAACGGATCGTCAATGCAGTCTATGTTCGCGAATATCGTGATGAATGTGGTTAACGATGGGGCAGGAAATGATGTACAGGAGGGATCCTTACACCATTTCATTACGCGCCTCGGGCACTTGTCATATGACTCGGTCTAGAAAAGCCGAACTCCGGGATCAAGATAACAAATTTTTCACGTCCGAATTGTTTGACGTGTGCGGAGGGAAAAGGGGTACGCTCAAAGCAACCCCAAAAAGACACAGGCGAAAATTCGCCAATTGATCGAATTGGAGGGGTCATTTGCAGTGACTTAAAGGGGTCCATCACGCCCCGTGATAGGCGTGGAAACGTTTTCTTGTGGTGTTCGTCGACCATTTTTCGAACTATGTGCGGGTTTTCGCGGCTCCGACGAAAGACAGGGCTGCCAAGATGTTTGAACACTTTCTCGCCTGGTTCAAAACGAATTTGATTGCCGGATCCACGTCCTGCGGACCGACGGAGGCGGGGAGTATAGGAACGTGGAGCTTTTTTGTAAGAAGATCGGCGTACGGCGACAGATAACTGAGTCCGGGAACCCCGCTTCCAACGGAAAGGCGGAAAGGATGAACCGAACCATATTTAATATGGTTCGGAGCATGATATTCGGGTCGGGGGTCCCATTAATGTATTGGTCGGAGGCGGCTGGGTATGCTACATACATACTTAACCGCAGTCCGACCAGATCTAACCCAGGGAAAGCGCCCCCAATTGAAGTCCTGACAAAAACGACGGTGAATATTGGTGATATCGTAACGTTCGGGTCCCCATGAATGACCCACGCAACTTGCATTGCTCGGGAAACGCGCTGAGAAAGCGCTGATACTGGGAAAAATGACCAAGTCAAGGGTTATAAGGTCTTGCTGCTGAAAGACAGAGTGGTAATCACCACCAGACATGTGAGCCACATCGAATAACTCGATGAGCGCACAACAAGTTGGTTTTGCGTGCGCTGGCAGGTGATGAAGGGTACGAAGAAAGTACCGTGCAGGAGACTACGGAAACCCAAGGAGGTGACGAAAGCGAGGAAGAAAGTGCCAGGCAATGCGATGCAGGCGTCAAAACAAGTGAAGGGCAAGGAACTGTGCGTAGGTCTTTTCGGAAAATGAAAAAGACGGAAAAGGCAGCGGCTCTGGAAGAGTCACGAACAAAAACGGCAAAGAAAACCACGACACAAAACCGGAGATGTCGGCAGAAACGTCTGGAAGTGAAAGCCGGGGATCGAAGGAGGCGGTAAATGGCTCTGCGGAACCGGACGAAGCGACCATGTATGCACTCGCGGTGATGGGTCCGGGTAGCGACAAAAACTGTAAAATGGCTGCGATACCGGACCCAAAGAGCTACAACGAAGCTCATAAAAACACACAGGCAGAAAAGTGGACGTTGGCGAAGAAAACAGAGATTCGTGCCTTGAGAACGTGGAAACTGATGAAAAGGGTGGACGGGAAGAAACCCCTCCCGACCAAGTGGGTCTACAAGACCAAGTTGCGTGCGGACGGGACGGTAGAGCGATATAAAGCCCGTCTTGTCGTCCGCGGTGACAGGCAAATCTTTGGCGAGGACTATTTTTTCACGTTTTCAACTGTAATGGAGTTGAATGATGTAAAAATTATTCTGATTATGTCGCTGGTATGGAGGGTTCCCGCCAGACACGGGGATGTGCCGAGTGCATACCCTAAGGCGGGGACCGAAGGACAATGTGAGATCCACTTACAGGTGCCCCAAGGAATGGTGATTTCGAGCGAGATATTGCGAAAGTTTAACGTGAGTTGCACGCGAAATCTGGTCCTAAAACTGAAGAGAAACCTTTATGGTTTAAAGCAAGCAGGGCGCTTATGGTATGAGCACCTGCGCAAAACTATGCTAGGTATGGAATTTCGACAATGTCTAACGGATACGTGCGTGTTCGTGCATGCGAACGGAGCTGAAGTCACGCTTGTGGGTGTCTACGTCAATGACCTATTGGTCACTGCGACGAGTGAAAGCCTGGTCGAGGATTTTTTCCGTGACATGCAAGTTCTCGAATTAAAGGATCTAGGAAGGTGGAAAAATTCCTTGGAATGAGGATCGAAGGAGATCCTGGAAGTGGTTATCGATCGATCAGGAACTAACGATCGAAGAGATGTTGGCAAAGCACAGGTTAAAAAATGCAAACCCTGTGCGGATGCCTATAACCAATGTGGATATTGACGAAAATCTAAACGAATTGCTTCCCGAGAAGGCAAGTGGGAATACCCCAAGTGTGAAAAAAATCAATCGCTGGTGGGCAGGCTGTTGTGGATATCGCGTTGTACCCGGCCGGATATATCGTTTGCGGTTCATCGGGCCACTCGCCGCACACATGCGCCAACCTTACATGACTACAATGTGGCGAAACGTGTGACACGATATCTACATGGTACCAAGGAACTTAAATTGAAATTGGTGCATGGCGACTATGGAAGTGTGCCGTTGCGAATTGTGGGCTATAGTGATGCAGACTTTGCCGCGGACAAGGACGATCGAAAGAGTGTGAGTGCCAACGTTACGTTTGTCAATGGAATCATTGCAGGATGGACGTGCAAAAAGCAAGGAACAGTGGCACTTTCGACTGCTGAGGCTGAATTTGTGGCAGCAGCAATAGGTGGAAAAGAGGTATTGGGCGTTCGAGAGTTGTTCGAGGAAATTGGAGTGGAAACGAGGACACCAATAGTCCTCAAGATCGACAACCAAGCGGCGATCAAGCAATTACAAAGTGAAGCCAGCGCAGCAAGCACCAAGCACGTGGATGTGAAAATAAAATTTCTGAAGGACTATGTGAAAAAAGGAAATGTGCATCCAGAACACATCGGGACGAAGGACATGGTTGCTGACTTACTTACGAAAAGTTTAGATGCACCCCGAATGGATGACTTGCGCAAACAGATTGGATTGGAGTGATTGGTACTGCGAATGGTGGAATTCACGCTGTGAAGAATATGATGGATATTGTGTTTTTGCATTTGGTTTTCGAAGTGTTATGCCTCCCGACAGACTTGGAAGGAGTGTTGAAGTTTACTGCATGAAGAGGTGCGTGGTTGTGCACCACCATAGTGACTTTCAAGTTTACAAGACTGACAAGAGGCATAGGTATACGAAAATTAGGTTAAATCTATTTAGTGTAGGTTTTTAACTATTACATAAATAAATCACTTTTGCACTAACGCTGACTTCCTGCGGACCCAGACAGTCGGGCCCCGCAAGTAATTTGCGCTCGAAGAAATTGCAGACAGGGAGCCTAGTACGTTACGGCTAGCTCCCACTACTATTTTCTATTCTATTGTGACTAAGTGGTTTTTACGCTTTCGTCTACTTTACGAACCTCTGTGGAATTTACGTGCACTGGCCGGCTCGCTTACTTTCCGTGGTTCTGGAGTGTGGAATTATCTCAGTGGTATACTTACAACAGTCGCGGCGTTGCGTATACTCACCTCAAGTCGCCCGTGTTTTGAGCACGGTTATATCAAGTATTGGAAAGTGTGGTAATGCTTTGGCCTACTGTGGAAGATTGTGGAGTTATATTTGGATTCCCCTTTACGTACACGTTTGGATTTACCCC